>JAQGAO010006664.1:0-12034 GCA_034697705.1 Ommatoiulus sabulosus | reverse complement strand
AACGTTTGTTTCTATAAAATTGGAACGTTTGTTTCTATAGAATTGGAACGTTTATTTACAGAGTTAGAACGTTTGTTTTTAGAATTGGAAATGTTTTGTTTTTTTAAATTCGAACGTTTTATTCTAGAATTGGAACGTTTGTTTCTATAGAATTAAAACGTTTGTTTTTAGAATTGGAAATGTTTTGTTTTTTTAAATTTGAACGTTTTATTCTAGAATTGGAACGTTTGTTTCTATAGAATTGGAACGTTTATTTACAGAATTGGAACGTTTGTGTTTAGAATTGTAACGTTTTATTCTACATGTACAGTAGAAGTCGAACGTTGGAAAATGAAAAATGATCCAAACCTATCATATTTCTATTTGGAATATACTAAAAAAAATACTCCGCGAAATACAGGAAAATTCCCCCGAAATTTAGATTTTCGAACTCGTGAATTTCGAGAAAAAAACAAAACCAATAAACTATTCCTAGAAGAGGTTTTGAATTTAGGAAAAATGCATTCTATATAATTGCGGGGAAATTTCCCGAAAATGCCTGAGTTTTCACGTAAGAAAAATAAATTGCGGGGAATTTCCCGAAAATGCCGAGTTTTCGTAAAAAAAAAATCCAAATGGCACGATCGTCGATGATCTTCGCCCATAATTACGATCGTTTGGCGCGCGCGCTTAATTCCGGAATCCTCGACGCGTGGTCATCATCGTCCGAGCTTGACCAATTGACCGATGGTCAAGACGATGATTTTTCTATTTTCTATTTCTCGCGCATTCTCGGCGCGTTTTCCCGAAGTGGCATTTTTTTTTAGCGATATGGCATGCCTCGGCATCCGGAGAATTTCTGATGGGATCGAGTCTTGACCACCGGTCATTCTGACCGATGGTCATCGGCATTCTTAAAAGAGGCCCTTTATTCGGAAATGGGCGAGCTTTTAATTGCGAATCCCGGAGCTCGTCGTTTATTCATTCCATTCGAGGCGGGGTTTTATGAGGCGTGAAAATGCGGCCAACTGACCAAACTGACCGATGGCCGAATGACCATTAGGGAGGCTCATTAATCGCTATTACTTCTCGCATTAATGAGATTTGTTTTTTACCGCATTCTTCATTCGCGGACACGTGACGCCACCTGGTGGCCGGAAACTTTTCCCGTTCCACTTTCGGCTTACTTCGGGGTTCCCCCAGACCTGGAAAACGTGGAAAAGTCAGGGAATTTTAAAATGACCTGAAAAAGTCAGGGAAATTCAAGGCAGTCATGGCGATCCAAAAATAATACTTAACGAGGTTAGCTCAGGGCCCATTTTCCGAGTAGAAATTTGCACAAATTTTCCACATTTTCGGAGTACAGATTTGCGAAATTTTCCACGTTTAAGCCCCTACCATGTACAAATTTACACAATTTTCCTCGTTTTCCGAGTACAAATTTGCGAAATTGCCCAATTTTTTCCGTGTACAAATTTTAAAAATTCTCTAGGTTTTCCGAGTATGAATTTACCACATTTTCCAAGGGCAAAATTGTGAAATTTCCCACATTTTCCAAGAGCAAAATTGCGAAATTTCTTACTATTTCCGAGCACGTATTTTCAACATTTTCCGAATACAAAATTTTCACATTTTAAAAAAATTTCACGCAATTTTTTTAATTTTTTAAAAAATTGCTACGGTAATTTTCAAAATTATCGTTAGTAAATTAAAAAAAAATATTTTCTAGCGTTAATTTTAGAAAATAGGTCAATTTTTCACGTTGTCCTCGGTCAGGGAAATTTTTTTTAAAACCTGGAAAAGTCAGGGAAGTTGAAAATGAGATTTTTCCTATTTTAAAAAAATGTAACGCATTTTTTTTAATTTTTTAAAAAATTGCTACGTTAATTTTCAAAATTCGTCGTTAGTAAATTAAAAAACATATTTTCTAGCGTTAATTTTGGAAAATAGGTCAATTTTTCACGTTTTCATTGGTCAGAGAATTTTTTTTTTTAAAACCTGGTTTTCCAGGTTTTTCCATTTTAAACAATTTTCACGCAATTTTTTTAATTTTTTAAAAAATTGCTACGTTAATTTTCAAAATGACGAATCGGATAAAAAAATTAACGTTACAATTTTTTAAACAATTAAAAAAATTGCGTGAAAATTTTTTAAAATGGGAAAAATCTCATTTTCAACTTACTTTTCCCGTTTTACTTTCGGCTTACTTCAGGGTTCCCCCAGACCTGGAAAACGTGGAAAAGTCAGGGAATTTTAAAATGAATGACCTGAAAAATTCAGGGAAATTCAAGGCAGTCATGGCGATCCAAAAATAATACTTATACGAGGTATGCTCAGGGCCCATTTTCCGAGTTGAAATTTGCACAAATTTTCCACATTTTCGGAAATTTTTTTTCAAAAAGACGAATTTTGAAAATTAACGTAGCAATTTTTTAAAAAATTAAAAAAATTGCGTGAAAAGTTTTTAAAATGGGAAAAATCTCGTTAGTAAATTTAAAAAAATATTTTCTAGTGTCAATTTTGGAAAATGTAAATTTTTCACGTTGTCATTGGTCAGGGAAATTTTTTTTTAAACCTGGAAAAGTCAGGGAAGTTGAAAATGAAATTTCTGGGGGAATCCTGTGAAAAGAAATCGCTTAAATATCCAGAATTTGAGATCCTTATTTTGTTTTGTGAAAAATCGTTGCAAGTCCTTTTACCGGAAAAATCGATGCCCAATTTCCTTTAGCAACCGAGAATAACCGCGGGAAAGTTGAATTATTTCATCTCCTTTAGCTTAAAAAATCCATTTTATTTCAGATCCTCGAAAGCCAAATGAAGGACATTTACCGTTTTCTGAAGCTCGTTTATCAAACCGATAAAGACGACGTTGTCCGACTGCACGCCCAATTGGCTCTGGAGGAGCTGAACGTCATTTGCCGAGACTTCCTGTTTCCGAAGCCAACGATGGAGAAAAAGATTACGGTTTTAGATCCGATTTGAATAACCCTCCGTGGAAATTCCAGTCGATCGATACGGTAGCATTCGAAGGTGACCAATTTCTCACTGTTTTAGCAGTATTTTTATTTTTATTGAGAACTGCAAATATCTAAGTTTTTACATACGTGCTTGTACCTGTACATACTTGGTTTAATATTAAATAACAATGACACGATTTCCGTAAACACACCGCATTTATATCCCGGTGATGTCAGGCCAGAAGGTAGTTAACGACATCTAGCGAACCGGATAAAAATCTTAGTGGTGGTCCGGATCTTTTTCCGGCTTGCCGTAATGCTTCTCCCAGAAATCGTAATACTCCTTCTTCCGCTTTTCTCGCAGCGCGAAGTACTTGGGATATTGAGCTTTTTCTAGAGGATGCCAGAAATCGAGGACCCAGTCCGGAATGTGGACTTCGCGGCCGTAAGCGACTCCACCCGGTGAAAATGCAACTAAAAGACGAAAATGTATCGAGGTATGAGATAGTTCTATACGAGCAATACTAGACAGAGTTCCCCCAGAAATTTCATTTTCAACTTAGCTGACTTTTCCAGGTTTTAAAAAAAAAATCCCTGACCAATGACAACGTGAAAAATTGACACTGGGAAATATTTGTTTAAATTTACTAACGACAATTGTGAAAATTAACGTAGAAAATTGCGTGAACATTTTTTAAAATGGGAAAATTTTGTATTCGGAAAATGTTGAAAATATATGCTAGGAAAAAGTGAGAAATTTCGCAATTTTGTCCTCGGAAAATGTGGAAAATTTGTACTCGGAAAACAGAGAATTTTGAAAATTTGTACATGGAAAACGTGGACAATTTTGCTAATTTGTACACGGAAAACGTGGAAAATTCTGCAAATTAATGCTCAGAAAACGTGGAGCATTTTGCAAATTAATACTCAGAAAACGTGACAAATTGTGTAAATTCGTACTTGGAAAACGTGGAAAATTTTGTGAATATGTACTCCGTAAATGTGGAAAATTTTTGCAAATTTCTACTGGGAAAATGGGCCCTGAGCTAACCTCATAGAAGTATTAATTTTGGGATCGCCATGACTGCGACGAATTTCCCTGACATTTTCAAAACAAATCATTCTTTCCTGACTTTTCCAAGCCTGGGGGAACCCTGATGATTTTTTAAAGTCTTACACTTTCTGGGCTGAGGATGCATGCGTTGATAAAGCTCTTCCTCTCCATTTACGAGGAGGGTTTTGGCCACTCTCATGTCATCGATGTTTCGATTTCTGTCGAAACGATCTCGCATCAGCACAGCCTGATAACGATAATTTTCCCTGGAGCAAAGAAACAAATATAATTGGGTCATTATTTCATGCAGTTATAGTTATTAACATTCCATGAAGGTTGTGAGGTGTCAATTGACAGTGAATTCAATTAGTGAATACGTTTTATTTGATGAGAACCTAAAGTACACGCTGGGCTTACTTTTTGTGATAATAGTTTTCCAAGTTGCGCAAAGCCCGTTTGTACAAACTACACACTTTTCTAGTGTGAGAAATCAGCTCGGTTTGCAGATACGCCATTTTGTCATTTAATCAAAATGGCGACAGGGGCCGTCCATAAAGGACGTCCGCGAGGGGTTCAAAATGAGCCAATGAACGCGCTTGTGCAACACGGGAAATAAGCTGATTTGAATTCGACGTTTAATTGACGTTTGAATTAAACTAATAATTTCAGGTTTAATTTAACTCCATTTTTTTTTCAATGAAGAGCTAATATAATTTTTCGTTATATGAAAAACTATAAATGGCGAGTTCAACTCGGTCCGAGCGAGCTACCCGAGCTGAACTGCAGAGCCGAGTCGAGTTTAGCGAGTTTTGATTGGAATCGATTACTCGAGTTTCAATGACTCGGAAATAATTGCTCTTTAATTTAGTACCGTTAATTCGCTATATAAAGTAGCCCGAGGTTATTAATTTTTATGAGTCAAGCTAGATTTTTTTCAATTTGAAATTGTTAAAATTCCAAGCTTCACGGCTCGGAAATAGTTGCTCGACTCGAACTCGACTCGACTCGAAAACTCACCGGAAGTTCAGCTCGCACATCTGTAATTACCAATTTACCACAGCTAATAATTGCCACGTGGGTGATGAACCTCAGTGGTTATGAACGTTGTTTCGGATAGAAGTTCAGTGCAAGGAATAAAGGCAGAGTTAGCAGGTAAGACAATTTACATATTTAATTAATTGGCTAGCTGAACATTGATTAAATTGCGTATTTGATAAGTGCTCTAGCTGATCATTGCTACATTATGTTAATTGCGATATCAAAATCAAGTCCATGTACAGATCGTTGGCTTTTACACGTTAAATGATGTTCGAGTTTTCGAGCATTTGATCGAAATGTGATTCTAACAAAATGTGTTTATGAAGGGAAAATGAAAACGCCGGTATTTATTTTAATATGAATTAATAACAAATAACTATAAACTATAGGGGTTGCCATTGAAAAATATGACCTTGACCTTGAAATGACCTGGACGTTATTAATTTACACGTATATTAAAATTAATACTGATGTTTTCATTCCACCCTAACCCCCTTCTTAATAAAATGAAATTGTAGCAAAAATGTGAAATGTAATTTTTTTCTTCATTTTACCGAAATAAAATTATATTACACATATAGATGTAAATAAAAAATATTACACATTGATTTTAAATAAATCCACAAAAATGTGTGCCATTTCCCGCAATAAAAACGTACGAAAAACAAAGCTAAAATTTTGTTCTTCTAAAGTAATTCGCAATGAAACATATTCGGGTCGCCGTAAATTGCACGAAATTTTTAAATTAAAATTTTGATTTTAAATACAAAATGTAGTCTTTGTAAACTAAAACGTAATTTTGTTTTCTCAAGTAAATTATAATGAAACAAAAATGCGTGTCATTTCCCGCAATAAAAATGTACAAAAAACAAAGCTATATTTTGTTCTTCTAAAGTAATTCGCAACGAAACATATTCGCGTTGCAGCAAATTACACGAAATTTTAAATAAAAATTTTGATTTTAAGAAATACAAAATGTAGTTGTCGTAAACTAAAACGAAATGTTGTTTTCTCAAGTAAATTTTATAGTGAAAGACATTTTCATTGCAGTAAATTGCAATACAGTCTTAATATTTTACAGCAAACTAGTTTTTTTTTTAAAAAAAATTTAATTCATCGCAGTATTGAGTCGGTCATTGTATCACACGTGATTGTCACGTGACTCGCAAATTCTACTTTTCGAAATAGTTTCGAATTCTGAGCTCATTTTTGGTAATTTATTCATCAAGATCCTCGGTGATCATTTACGAATATGCGTGATCATTCGTGATTTCTTGAAATAAAAAGACGAGAGCATCAACGATCGAGTGATCTTAACCAATTAAGAAGAATTCAGGTGAAATCGATCGAAGTATAATTAAGTTTTGTGAATTTTGTCAAAACGATGCAGAGATGATGTCACATTTTTATTTTCTATTTTAAACAGGATGACTGTGGCTTATCACAGAGACATCCGTTCAGGGTTACTCAATGGCTTCGCTTTGCTCTTGTTTCGTTGGAAAGGCAGCGTGTACAAGTTAATTTACAGGGAACTTTTGTGTTTCCTAATCGCTTACGCCCTCGTTAGGGTTATCTACAAGTCCGCACTCGATGAACATCAAAAAACGTAAGCACAGTATAGTGCATCCAATGCACCAAAATAGAGTGAAAATTGGGTTTTAATGCATTCAATCACAATGAAATGCATGTACAGTACTTGTATTTTAAGAGAACTGAAAGAAAAAAATACATTTGAGCGAGCTGAACTACTGAGTCGAGTTTAGCGAGTTTTGTTCTTGAACACATCCCGAAAACGGAAACAAAATTCCAAAAACATTCCCCAAAACCTGGTAAAACTTGTCAAGAACGGAAACAAAACTCCTCAAAACTTGTTAAAAACAAATGAAAAATTCCCCAATGTCACAACTTTTGGAGAATTATAAAAGCTCTCAAAAACAGGTAAATATATTGGCAAAAATCGTTCCTAAAACTCTTTGGTCTTTGATGTTGCAGCACTTTCGAGCTCGTGTCCCTGCACTGTGCCCGTTCCATCGACTGGGTCCCATTGCCTTTCGTCTTGGCATTTTACATTTCGATGGTCGTGGATGGATGGTGGACCCAATTCACCAGCTTGCCCATTCCTGACAGGTACAGCTGGACAGTTTGTCCAGATATACACTATACGTGACATTGCCCAAATTCCATAAATTTTTTTCCCTTTAAAACTTGCGCCATTGACCCCATTGACCCCTATTCAAGTTGTTCGTAACTCGAATGACCGTGCGTGAGTTGAACGCATGGAGTTGACTACCATGTACTGTATGTAAAAAGCGTTCCTGAAAACTAATTGTTCGTTTAACAGACTCACTTTAACTCCACTGTTCTCGCGTTGAATACATTCGTCTTCCAACTTAATTACACAATTCATTTCAAAAAACTTGAAATCGGAACTCTAGCTGAACTTCGTAAGTCCCTGATATAATGAGGTCCGAATCTTTGTATGTCCGTAAATTAGGAAAAGGTCGTGAAAGGGGTATGTGGCGTGTCTGCGGGACTTGAGTCCAGATTTTCTTGTAGTAAAACCCTATTTTTAATTGGTTGTTCGCAGAATCCTGAACACCTTGGTGATGTACGTCGAAGGCGACGATGAACGAGGTCACTTGTTGCGACGAAATCTCATGAGATACTGGAACCTCTTGTTCATCTTGCTCGTCCAGTCCACCAGTCAGGCGGTCAAAGACAGATTTCCCAAAATACGAGATTTGGTGCAAGCTGGTAAGAATCGAATGTTGTATACAGGTTTATTACAAAAGAATCATCGGTTCATTTAATAGTAGGCCTAAATGATATGTGAAAAGAAAGTGAAAATGTCCACATTTTTAATCATGTACCTGTATCCCCACAAATGTTCAAAGTGAGATCCTCGTGTCACACGAAACGCGTCTATTCGGTAATCTAGCAGGGTTCCCCCAGACCTGGAAAACCTGGAAAAGTCAGAGAACTTGAAAATGTCTGGAAAATTCAGGAAGAAGTCAGGGAAGAATGACCTTTTTTTGAAAAAGTCAGAGAAATTCAACATAGTCGGGGCCCATTTGGAAACATTTTTACTTTTTCCCAGGACAAATTATTAAAATTGTCCACTTTTTCCGAGGACAAATTTTTCGACGTTTTCCGAGTAGAAATTTGCAAAATTGTCCACATTCTACGAGGACGAAATTTGCAAATTTCTCCAAATTTTCCGAGGACAAAATTTGCAAATTTCTCCCCATTTTCAGAGGACAAAATTTGCAAATTTCTCCACGTTTTCCAAGTACCAATTTGCAAAACTTTCTACATTTTCCATATACAAAATTGTCAAATTTGTAAAATTTATTCATGCAAATTTTTTTTAATTTTTATATTTTAATTTTCAAAATTGTGTCGATTTCGAAAAATATATCAATTTTTTACATTATTATTGGTCAGGGACAATTTTTTTAAAACCTGGAGAAGTCAGGGAAGTTGAAAATGAAATTTCTGGGGGAAACCTGTCTAGTTGGGCCCATACACGCTGAAGTGTTGTTCACAGCAGCAGTAATGCGTTTTGGGAGTTCACCTAATGTTTTTGGCATTGGTGGCACATTGTGACCCGGTGACCTGGTGGTTCTGTTATGTACTGTCTTGGAAAAGGTTGATGATTAATGTGTTAAAATCCCTCTCCATCTTAGGTTACATGACGGAAGAGGAATGGCGCATTTACGAGAGCATCCCAACAACTCCGGTTAAACGGTTAACTCCGATGATTTGGTTTCTCGACCTGTTGAACAAAGCGCGAATCGAAGGAAGGATAAAAAGCGACATCGCCATCAAACATATCATCGAGGTAAGAAATTTCTCAGGTTTTTTTTACCGAGAAAATGAAAATAAACGAATCGAGCTTCACTCGTTGCTGAAAATCGCATTGGCGCCCTAT
Source organism: Ommatoiulus sabulosus (assembly GCA_034697705.1). Taxonomy (NCBI): domain Eukaryota; kingdom Metazoa; phylum Arthropoda; class Diplopoda; order Julida; family Julidae; genus Ommatoiulus; species Ommatoiulus sabulosus. The sequence continues at coordinate 3,075 of JAQGAO010006664.1, read as the reverse complement.
TGCGCATCCATGGTGAATGGTGAAGCCTGATACGTTTTTAAAAATGCATGCCTTGTGGCTCATAATATAATACAGCGTATATACGGTGTGTAATTATACTTTATACAGTACTATTATCGAGCGTATTCTGTTTGTAGGCAAGTGCAAATTATATCGTTTCAGGAGTTGAATGATACTAGGTCAAAATTGGGAGTTGTGTGGCATCACGACTGGGTCCCCCTGCCTTTGGTTTATACGCAAGTAGGTCCAAGATTTATTATGACTAAATAATAAGTATTAAATTGTTTTTTTTTTAGTAATTTTGGTCTATTGAATAAATAAATTAATAAGTATGTATTTTACATATTAATTTATATTTAAAATAAATAATCTTTTTATATTGTTTTAGCATTATTTGCTGATTTTTTTTTTGCAAATTTTTAATTCTGTTTGTATATTTAATTTATTATTTCTTGTAATTAGTTTTTATTGATAAATTCTGCATTCCGGCTTTTAAGATTTCTCAAATTCGTAAAAATTTCTGAATTATTTTTATATGTTTTGAATATTTTCTTATATGGCCTTTTTCGTGTTTTTTTCTAAATTACTTTAACTGTTCTTGCATATTTCCTAAAATTTTTATCGCAGTTTTATTGCTTTTTGTGCATTTTACAGTATGTAGATGTACTGTATATTATTTTTCAAAATAATTTTTAGACACGTTGTGACACGCATTATTTTGACACGTTGTATGTTTTTATTTGCACATTTCCTAAATTTTTATTGTAATTTTAGTATTATTTTGTACATATCATTGTATGTTTTTATGCATTTTATATTTACCTACGATGCTACAGTATATCACGAATAATTTAAATAATTGAAAAAATAGCAATTAACTGACACTTTAAGTTTCACAAATGCAAATAACTCGTCAAAAAATGTTAATATTTTCCCGCACTATTACCCATCATGAATTTCTCGTTTAATGTTTCAAGGTCGTGACCTGGGCCGTTTATCTGTTCTTCATCATTTCCGTGTTCGGACGTCAATATCTGGATCCCGCAAAAAATTACGACGGTCACGAGATTGACCTTTACGTTCCCATTTTCACCATCATTCAATTCGTTTTTTACATGGGATGGCTGAAGGCAAGTTCGTTTTCGTTGCTCAAATTATTTCAACTTTTCCAAACTTTTTCAAACGTTTTCTACTCGAAAAGGTGGCAGAAAGTTTGTTCAACCCTTTCGGCAACGACGAAGACGACATCGAACTCAATTGGATCCTCGATCGTCATTTAGTAGTAAGCATTATTCGGTTTCAAATCATGTGACGTTAACCTAATTGACTGAATCGATGGGAACCAATGAGCAGATCTTGCACCCCTTGACTTCGTTCATTTCGTGGAACGTTTCGTACTACTATGGCAGGGTTCCCCCAGACCTGGAAAACCTGGAAAAGTCAGGCAACTTGAAAATGACCTGGAAACGTCAGGGAAGAATGGTTTATTTTGAAAAAAGTCAGGGAGATGCAACGCAGTCATCTCAATCCAAAATTAATGGTTCTACGAGGTTAGCTCAGAGCCCATTTTCCGAGTAACAATTAGCAAAAATTTTCAACATTTTCGGAGTACAGATTTGCAAAATTTTCCACGTTTTCCATGTACAAATTTACCCAATTTTTTAACGTTTTCTGAGTATTAATTTGCAAATTTTTCCACGTTTTCCAAGTACAAATTAGAAAAATTGTCCACGTTTTCCGTGTGCAAATTTTCAAAATTCTCTCAGTTTTCTCGGAAAATTTTCAACCTTTTCCGAATGCAAAATTTTCCCATTTTAAAAAATGTTCACGCAATTTTTTTAAATGTTTAAAAAAATGTCTACGTTAATTTTCAAAATTGTCGTTAGTAAATTTAAAAAAAAAATTTCCAATGTCAATTTTTGACGTTGTCATTGGTCAGGGAAATTTTTTTAAAACCTGGAAAAGTCAGGGAAGTTGAAAATGAAATTTCTGGGGGAACCCTGTATGGTTACTTTCGACATTTCAGGTGTCCTATCTCTGGCTCGACGAACTGCAAGGACAATGTCCGACTGAATTGAAACCGTTCGGGTTTCAATCCACGGATGGACAAAGGTCAATGGCCGCTAAAAGTGGACCTGTGAAGAAGTAAGCGTGGCTGGTCATTGGGCTATTCACAATTACTGAATTACAGGCGAGATGCCATTCAAAATGCCCTATTTTTTTGTAATAATACTTCAATAATTCCTAGAAACGCCATGCAAATATTGACCAAAAGGAACGAGGTGCTGAGCAAGGACGATTTGGTCAAACTAAACGCGGGCACTTGGAGATTCTCGGATGACCAAGAGCATGGAATCAGGCAGAAGACTTACGGATGGTCAGGATGGAAGAATTGCTTCACGCGTCCATAACGGTGGTCATTTTGGTCATTTGGCTGAATGACCAGCTTATGACGAATCAATGCACTGCTGAAACGACAGTTAAGTTACTTTATAAAAACCAATTAAATAATTTTTAGAAAATTGATAATCGCCGGTGTCCATCTAGTTTATAGAATGACCATTGGGCAAGATTGTCATTTTGGTTGGTTATTCATTGCGACAACTCTGTAAGTAATGACGTCAAACTTGCCGTAATTTTGTCAGTTCGATACTCGATAATGACGTCATTTTGCCACGTGAATGACGAAATATCGTTAAAATTCATCAGTTTCACATTACCAGCCATAGAAGATAATTTAAGTTAATTATTAATTCGGAATTGACGTCAGTTTTCCGCTTGAGATGACGTCAGTTTTCAGTCAGAATTAAAGAGGATCGTCAGTTTGACCATAGAAACAATGTTAGTTTTTCTCTCGAAATGACGCGAAATTACAACCGGAAATGGAGTTTTGTTTCATAGCTACGTCTACAATGGAGGAAAATGTGTTATTATATACATAAAAGCTTATGAATTGATGTCAAATGGTTATTTAAATGATTTTTTCACCTGAAACGAGGGTTAGGGTGAGAGCACGTTGGCATTTATTCATGTGATTTGTTTACTTATTTTGAACCAGTGTCGCGTAGTGGTATT
>JAQGAO010006663.1:0-12034 GCA_034697705.1 Ommatoiulus sabulosus | reverse complement strand
CAGTCGACATTGCGACCGCATTCCCCAACAGCCTGACACAAAAATTGCATTGGCCCAACACTCTCGTGTTTATTGGGAGTCCCCTAAATGTATGATTCCATATAGTGGGTACATAAATACAGCGTACACTGGTTAATTAGTAGCCATTCGTTTAGTTTTTTTGTGGCCCCTGATTGGTCATTGTTTCAACATACGTGATATTCTAAATATAACCCCCTAATTATAAATGGTTAATGCAGTTATGTCAGGTTAATGCAAAACATTCAAACTTGGTGATTGTGATTTTTGACAAATGTTTTTATTTTGTTTATTTTTAAAGGTAAAATGAAGGGTGGTCAATTTATGGTGATTTGTCTACATGTTGTTTTTCTTTGGCACTTGATTGGTCAATGTTCTGACATGCTATATCGTTGTTTCAACACTCCTTCTTCTATGTTGAGTTTTATCAAGAATATAACAGTCATTTACTCGAATTCAACTGGAGTCCATAAATGGACAAAAAATTCTGTATCAAGTATTTCTTGTAAATGTCTAAAACAATTTTAGTTTCAAGTCTGGTAAATACAAAGTGTTCAAAATCTGTAGTTTAATTGTGATTTTTGACAGATATCTTTATTTCTTTGTTGAACCTGAACGTAGGTTTTTTAAAAATCTTAATTGTAAATTGAGATGATATAAAAAAATAGCAATGCTAGAGTACTCCTCTCGCATTGGGTTAAACTAATTAGGATTTTTGTCCAGACATTAGTTTGGAATGTTGTTATATTCAAAATACGATTAGCAAACAATATAGCTTATACGATTTTGCCATAAATTCAAAAAAATAACGGACGGTTTTTTAAAGGAATTTATTCCCTAATGAACGAGAACATTGTACCAGAAAACGTTTAATAAAAGCTTTTGTCTATCTGGTTTTTTTCTATAAACTCATTAAATTTGTTTTTATTCCCTGTATATTTTACCAAAGATAACGGTAGAATTCTGTAAAAAAATGTATTCCTTGATTAACGATAACATTAATTTGTTGTACAAAAACATTTCTCAAGGAACTTTTTTATTAACTCTTTAAATTCGTTTTTTTTAACTCATTAAACTCATTTTTATCTGGAGTGTCCGAAATACATGGACAACAATTTTGCATCTACTGATTCTTGCACCCAATTTTAGTTTTTGTCAGGTAATTCAAAAAGATTCAAAATTGTTATTTGTGAGTTTTTTGACAAATATCTTTACATCAATCATGTGTTTTGTTTCTCCTGTTGAACGTAAATCTTGTAGAAATATTTCCTTATCCGGAATCCTGTTTTACATTAATTGATTTGCTTGACCAAGACAGGAAAAACCTTAAAATTGTTGTCCATGATATTTTTCTCTAAAACAAGACGTATACGATTTTGACATAAATTCACAAAAAACCAAGCGGTTTTTAAAAAAAATTATTCCTTAATGAACGAAAACATTTAACCACAAAAACGTTTGCCTATATGTTATTTATGAACTCGTTTATTTCGTTTTTATTCCTGTATAAAGTATATATTTTCCTAAAAATAACGGACGATATCATTAACTTTGTTAAACAAAAACATTTGTCAAGGGACTTTTTTATCAACTCGTTGAACGTAATTTTTTAAATTCATTAAACTTATTATTAACAACTCGTTAAACTCGTTTTTATCAACCCTTTAAAATTAATGGTTTTATCAACTCGTCAAACTCGATTTAATAAACCCCTTAAACTCGTTTAGATCAACTCTGGAGTGTCCGAAATACATGGCAACAATTTTGCATCAACTAATTCTTGCACACAATTTTAGTTTGTCAAGTAAATCAAAAACATTCAAAATTGGTATTTGTGATTTTTAACAAATATCTTTAAATGTATTTTAATATTCCTTTTGTTGTATTTTAATATTCCACTTTATTGGCAAAATCTTCAAGTAGGACGATACAACTTATAACATATGCTGTAAATTAGTCGAAACATGTATAGTTGATAGTGGCATTAAATTTAAAACAATGTTATATGAAGACTTTTTGGGTGTATGACTTCACTACCAAAAACGTGTAATTAAATACATTTTATAATTTTCTGCTGTAATCTGCAACTCTGTTATTATATAGTTTCTATACATTTGTTTGTTTTATATTTAAAGCGATGTGTAGGTTGTTGAATTTAAATTATTTGTTTAGAACTTAAATTGATTATTGTGTATAAATTTAAAAAAGGTTTTTTTTATCTAGAATAATTTGTTTGCTTTAAATCTTAAACATTTTGTTCGTTTGAATCTAAAACAGTTTGTTTGAAATTTAAAGGAAATATGTGATAATGATAATTATAATATAAAAATAAAAAACGCGATTTATCTTAAATAAACTTCTCATTTTTATTACAATTCATGAAATATCATCGAAACAAAGTAACATATTCCAAACTTCAACATAAATAAGGCAAAGTTGGTTTCACTTGAATAGACATCATTTCCAACTGAAAGACTGGGACTTGCTCAAATTCTGCTGAATGCTGAATTCATCTGCTGGTTACACTACTTAATAATGATGTACCAAACATGACATTAGATTACTGATGATACCATTATTGTTCCAAACTTGATGTTGTTGTTTGAGGAACTTTTTAGCGATTTGGAGCTTGATCAACGACATCATTATTATTGACAACTTTTTTGAAACTCCAATTTCAGCATCAACTTCCGCAATTACATACGAAACAACTTCTTGAATGCGGATGTGATGTCATACAAGTTTTTTATGAGTCTCGGTGTTTCTTGAGCAAATTTTCTGAACGACGATGGCTTATCAGCAGCCTTTCTATTGAATCTAAATGCTGCATAATTGGTATAGGCACTGTTATCTTCACTGTCAGCCACTTTGCCAAGTATGGATGATGCAATGTCTTGAATGGTTTTTTTGGCTACTGACACAATTTCTGGATAGCCTTGGATGACAGATGATAGTTGATCAATGATTAATTTAAAGTCAAAAGATATCTCTTCTTCGCTTGTATTTGTCAGAACAATTAGATTTTTGATAAGTTCTTTGTCAAGTGGTAATGCATTCGTTACTACTGCGGATAGTGCAGAGATAGGATAGTCTAGGAATGCATCAGAAATGGTAGTACCGATTACTGGTATGTGGTAAGCTATCATATTCAAGATTGATAATGCTATAGAAATGATAATATTAAAGACTGAAAATATTAAATCAATGAATGTTTTCACAGAGGTTAAACTAAAATCAGTTATTTTCTGAATTTCTTTAAATGCGTGGCCAATTATCGTGATTTGATTCGATGGTGCGATAGTGGTGCCTCTTGTCGGCTCATTTGGTGCAACGGTGGTGCCTCTTGTAGATACATTTTGTTCAGCTGTAGTCGTTCTTTCAGATGTTGATGGTGCTGCAGTTACGATTTCTTGAAGTAAATTTGATACATTGAATACTTCTGGATAGATTACTGATTTTTCTTCTCTAACTGATGGTTTTGATTCTGGATCGGAGTGGTTGATGGCAGGTTGAAAGTCTAATGCAGCATTTTGTCGTCCGTTGACTAAATTGAAAAAAATAATCAATAAGATATGACATTTTAGAGGTTTTCTTATATCTTACAAAATTTCTTGACATGAATTTTGATGTCAAATTTCCACTTTGGATGGATAATACGGTTTAAGAAATATAAATTGGCGGAGATTTCAAGAAAATGTGCAAGCAGTATTACAAAATATGAACTTATTGTAAAAAAAACCAATAAGAAAAATAAATTTTGGAAGGTTTTTATTGTAAGACAGTGGAGACAGGCATGTGGTAACAAAACGGTTTAATCATTCCCCATGATTGGTTGCAAGTACAAGGCAATGTGTCTTGTAAAACAATAAAAGCAAAGGAATGGCAGGGGGCAGTTGGCCCTGGCTCTTGGATGGCTGGCTGATGGGGTGCTGGCTTCTTGTAGAGGCTGCTGGGCTTCTGGTCTCTTGTAGCAGGCTGCTGGGACTCTGGCTTCTGGTAGCAGGCTGCTGGGATTCGGATGACAGCTGGTGGATGCACGGCCTTGTTGCGATGAGGGAAGATGGACATAAGAACAAGTTGATCTCACCCTCCTGGCTTGCTTCCTTCTGGTTACTGCTCTTCAGTTGTCCGAGGCGGATTTATGATTGATCCGTACTTCTCGGCACGGCTGTAGCTCTCGATTCGGCCGACATCTTCTGATCGCGTCTTGACTGTGTTGACTCCTGGTCCAGCTGTCCTTTTCTGGGAAACTGCAGCTCCTTATATACCCAGTTGGGTGCTTGGTACGCCCTCTGGTTTAGTTGGCCTTTGCTTCCTTTTAATTGTCTGGAATGCTGCCACATTCCAAACTAGAGTTGGCAGCTCTGAGGTATGATCTGGCAAAGTGCCAAATTCCAGGTAGGGTCACATCTTTGAATAATCCCAAAAAGATCATCTGTTGGCAACTGCAATGGTACTAAGTTCATTTAGAAAGTGCACTGGAGTTTGCTGCTACATGTGAAGGTGTGGGCCAGTCCATGTGAGGCGGCCAAAGGGGTGGAAGCCGTCTCACAATACCCTAGGTATCCACGAGATATACCCTAGAGAGTAGGGATATATTCGGAAATGCATTGCTTCATGTATGCATGCACAGGCCTGTGTATGCAGCAACAGGAAATTTTTTCAGGGGAAAATGTGGGCGTGTCGGGCAATTTTCGATTCACATATATATGTTTGCACAACAAATAGTATACTCGCTGACATGCATTTCACACTATTTCTAAGGCCGTCACACGCGAAGCCATTTATATCCGGAAATATTGTGGCTTGATATTTCTCCGTGTGTTTGAAAAGGTTTCCTTCACAACTATTATTCCCAGAGATATTTCCAGAATAGAAAAGGATGTTATTTTACTGTAAGCACCTTATGTCTGGAAACAAACCAACGTCATTGGTTTTACAGTCAAGCATAAGTCTTTTTCTGCTGCCTTGAAAATCAGGAAAGACAGTAGTTAGTGTTGTCAAGTCAGCAATTCCTACATTTCCCTTTTAAACAGCTAGTGCTGTCATATACACTAGGGATCCATGTACGATATACCCTATAGGGATATATTCGGAAAAGCATTGATTCATGTGTGCAGCAATAGGAAATTTTTTCAGTTGAATTCAATTGCCCGCAATTTCGAGCTAATGATTTATTTCCGGATATAATTTGTCTCTTGTGTGACGGCCATTCAAGTATTCCCTTGGCATATCAAACTTGAGCGTGAGATGAGTTTAAAAATAGTCTGCGCATTTACTGCATGTTTGGTCCCAGAATAAAAATTGTACTATATATGAAACCTCCCTGATCAATGAGAAAGTTGCTCATTGAAAAATGGATTTGTGATATTTACCATACGTATAAAAAGCGTCTTAATGACGAGCGTGTCCTTTTTTAAATTCTTAAATATTTCCTGCTTGAAAAATGGGGAGTATACATTGATGCATTGATGCCGTACCGATGAAAAGAACGAATTCTTGTCATGAAGTGCGGGATTTAAATTTCATGAGCGCACGGATGTGGTGGGTAAATGCAAATGCAAGCTATTCCACGAGGAGTAAGTACAGTATAGTAATATTTCCTAGAAAATATCGGAGGAACAAACAAGCTTAATATCAAAGATCCGTGCCTTAGATGATTTCAGTATAAAACAGGTTCGATATCCATGCATTCTACGAACTGTATTGAAATCATACGCTGTGGTCTTTAAGGCCTGCACGTACATGTATAAAGTCAAGAGGTGCCCTCCTGGTGCAATGGCACATTTTTAAAATGTCCTCTAGTGTAGAGGGAAAAAAACAAGATGAATTTCATAAAATGTACCGGTAGGCCTACTCTTAAACTTTGCAATCTTTTTAAATGCGTTACCGAGCAAGGGGTCTAAGTGGTAGCATTCAAGCCTTGCATTCTGTACACTTGTGTTCGATTCCCGGGTCGGCTATCCTGATTGTTGTTTTTCATGGTTTCCCTCAATCCCCCAGGCTGGGATTGTTCCTATATTAAATCGGCCATGACTGTCTTCCTTTCCCATCCCATCCTTGCCTTGGTTAGGTTCTTCCCCAGTAACCAGTGAAGTATTTCGCTATTGTTGCCGGTCTCAAGCCCGAGTAAATGTGGAGGGTTGGGCACATACAGTAATGTGGCAATGCGCTGCCTAATCGATTGCTATCTGAGGCTGCGTTCATAAAGAGCTTTAAAGCCAGCTTTTTAAGGTGACCTTAAAAGAGTGTACATAGACATTACATGTACACTCTTTTAAGGCCACCTTAAAAAGCTGGCTTTAAAGCTCTTTATGAACGGGCCCTAACGCCTGAGCATCATCGGCTCCGGTATGTGACTGACACTAACGGGTGTTGCGTCCATTGATGGTTGATAATGCATAATGATGTTGTCAATACATGTAAGCTATAGTCATTCGTGGTCTGGTATATTTTTTATATTTATATCTTAATTTAATGTAAATTTTATGTAATGTTTAAGCATAAGAAATTTTACAAAATTATGGGATGGATTTATGGTAATCAGTGAAAGTTCTTTGTAGTGGAAATTTGGTTTCCAAAGTGAACATATACGACCAGTACATACAGTTTTCTCTGCAGAATGTTTTTTTTAAAATTGTTATTCATGCAAATGCGTAACTTCACATAATTTATTTGGCCATCAAGAGGTTTAACTTTTGATTTCTTTGAAAGCCAAGATGAAACTGGAAAGCTTACACATCACCAGTAAATACACATTTAAAGATTCTGAATAAACAGGTTTTCAAGGCAAGCGTTGGAAGCACCATCAATCATTTTCTTTGAAATGCATATCGCATTCAACATTCATTATCATGCGCCTCTGCTGCCTTTATATTCATTGTAATTTATGAAGTAATTTCTCTAATATATAAATTATTACCTAGCTTTTATAGGGCTTATGTAAAATGAAATACGAATGATGAATGGTCTCAAATAATAAGGTTTCCTCAGATGAACATTGCTTCTTGTTGGGCATAATTTTTACAATTTGAAGTTTTCATTAATTTATGGCCTTGTGAAGGTGGTGCATTGTTTAAAAAGAACATTGCATTAATTTGTATGCTAAACTAAGTTCTTTTTTCGTACGGTCTACGATTAATTCTTTATTTGATGTACATTTCGAAATTTGTCTGGCTTGGTCGACCTTAATTGTTAACCTTTTAATAATGCAAAGTTAGACTTGCTTATGCTTTGAAAGATAAATGTATGAAAAAATAAGGGATTTGTATTAATGTTTTTGCTCTGACTTTACATTAATTATTTAATATTGCTGCATTTAAAAACATTAACGTTATATTGGGACAACTTTTATAGATTTATTCAACCCATATTGTTGTTTTATAATCAGTGTCGTGGATGTAATATGACATGCAATTGACAGTTTAAAACACGTGGTCTAGATGGGCGAAAATTTCAAAATGTTATAGTTAATGAATTATACTGATAACAAAGTTACATACTGTATACAGTAAATCTATCTTCCTCCGCATATTTTTTTAAAAAAAATGAAGCTACACGTATTTAACCATTACTTGCTAATGGCATATTTGCATTTCAGCAAAGCTTAATGGAAGGATTTGGTGTGCCTTAGGGAAACATAGCATATAATGTTCCTCGAAGTTCATTATAAAAATATACCTAAGGGGCCATTAAAAAAGGACGTCCTTATGTAAGGGGCAGGGGTGATAGGTTCAATCACGGACACAATGTGGGCATGGAGAGGAAGGGGGTATGACCAACGCGGACGTCCACTTGATAAAAAAAAATGCCAAATATAATCAGTTGCCAAAGTAAAGGGTAAATTGAGCACAATATCGCATAGGCGATGTATTATAAATTGCAAAAGTCAGTAAACAGGGTACCTCCGGTCCTGGAAAATCTGTGAAAGTCAGAGAACTTAAAAGCTCAGGGTCCATTTGCAAATTTTCAAATTTTCCCAGTACAAATTTGCAAAATTTTCATTTTTCTCGAGCATAAACTCACAAATTTTTCAACTTTTCCCAAGGACCAATTTGCAACATTTTCCACGCTTTCCCAAGTATAAATCTTCTATATATTTAACTGTTTTCGAGTACAGATTTCTAAAAAATTGTACAGGTTCCCAGAAGAAATTTGCAAAAATTCCAACAGATTATGAGGACAAATTGTCAAAATTCTCAACCTTTCCAGAGTACAAAATTTACGTTTTCCGTGTACAATTTTTTTTAAAGTTTCGGACGTCCGAAATAATTTTGGGAAAATTTTGAGGACGTCCTTTTTGAATGGCCCCTAAGCTGTTATTTTTTTAAATTTGGATAAATAATACTCTCCACATTCACTTATAGTAAGGACAGCATAAAACATATCGTTCAGAGATAATAAAGATACGGTCCTCTTATTGAAACTATGAAATGTGTTCTGAAAACGAATGAATTAATGAAGTTAAAAAATACTATCTGTCAATACAATATTGATGAAGTAAGCCCACTCTATTTAAACACTATACTAGACTGTATTATATCATCATTATCATTGCGCTACAATGCACTTTCCGTTGAATAAACAGTAATGGTTTCAGATGATGATATTGAACATTTTTGATTTTAAAAAAAATGCTACCTCCAGTGTCAAAGGCACATGTTCGAAATGTGAAACTGAATGCAATCAGTTATCTGGAAATTTTGCATAAATATAGCGATTGGTTTTGCATAAATATAGATATTGGTTTAAAATAATGTACTTGTAGGAAATTTGTACGACGCAATGTATTTTATGTAATGTGTTCTTTTTATTTCTAGGGCAGTTAAGAATGCCAGTGGACTGATAATGACAAAGGAAGTTTGGAATCACTTTCAGAAGTTGAGCACGATGTACGTGTAGAATTTATTTAAATCAGACTGAACTATTTTTGTTCGTTGGATCGGCTATTTTAATACTAATATTGTGAGAAATGCCAATAATTTTGGAAAATTGTTAGATTCGTTTCAATAACAGCTATCAAATACTTGTCAATTAAATTTTGGCTTAACAAGCAAGTAATAGAACGGTAAACGCTTACCTTAGCAACCTATGAATATGTACATGTACCATCATTTCCATACTGCCTTCAAGATTGGCGTCCAAGAATGGTTTGTTTAGTTAATGTTAGTATGCAGGAATGGATTATACCAGGACTGCAGCTCTTGTATTTTAGCATGCCAAATTTTAATAACGTTAGACTGCTTTGCTTTACAGGAAAGATTAACGATGCCTTCAATGAGCTTGAAACGCATGGTAGCATATATGACATCATTGTTTATAGAAGCTGGCATTTATGTTCAATACAGTGCATCATTTATTTACAGAAAAGTAGAGAACATGTCAGGAGTTGATATTGGCGAGTTCTTCACAAATGCCACACCTAAGATAAAGTCAAAGATAACTGCATTGTAAGTTTTGACTTTGCTAAATGAATTTTTTTAAATTCAGTTGAGTGCAAATACCTGCAGTATTCTTCACATTTCCCATTTTTTTTACAGAGAATTCCAAGACAGTTCAATAAAAAGCATTTCGGGGAAAACATTCCAAAATTTCGATGCTTTGAAATCACTGTAAGTTACACACTTTACTAAGCAACTGCATGCATGATGTATCACAGATAACAGGGATTTTTACGAATTTCTGGTAGATTGACTTAAAATTCACAAAACAATTTCAGCTTTGTATTATTAGCCCTTTAATTATAAGAATCCATGGCTTTTAAGGCTGTTGGGGATTAAAATAATGCTTGAGCTAAGCATTAGGTTAAAAAAGGGCTACATACAAGTCCAAGCTGTCAGTCATCCAATTTTGATGAATGGAGGTGTCTTTTCGGTGAAAATTGCCAAAACAAAAAACCAAAAAAAAAAGCGCCGGAACATAGCTGTGGTATCTTGCAATTTTTTTTCTTTTTAACTGCATGTACATCTGGGGCTGCATAGTAACTGACGACATCATCAGAATTTGAAAAATGATGGCTCCACCAGAATTTAAGGAATGACGCCATCATCAGAATTTGAATGAATAACGTTATAAAAATTATGTGATGACGTCATTTATAAAATGGCCCAAAAATGTGCGAAACTCCAAATCTACCCCCTTCTATTGCCATTGGTCATCTTGGGGAGCGTTTTGAGAGTTGGGCAAATTGAAGTGAGAACACCAAATCACCAGAAGAACCATCTATAGAGTTTTGCGAAGAATGGTCGAGCCATTCTAAATGATCTTTTCAAAGGAAAACTGGAACGAGAAGCAATATGCAGTTGAATGCTTTGACCTTTACGCTGGACGTCAGAGACGCTTGTCAGATGCAATGAGGGTTCCTCCATTGTTGTAGCTTCAGGTCTTTACGCTTGCGTTATCGTCCACGGATGAAAACCGTACCATGAAAATCATCGCAGGATCGTGCATGCAATTTATCCTGCAATTTTTACCATATTGTAATTCATTCTTGTTCTGGTTTTTCAGACATTTGGGGTTTAATGACATCGAAACTTTAGAAACGGTGCACTTCTGGTACCTCAAAAACCTACTCCAATTGTAAGTACAGCATGAACATAACTGCGCGAAATTTAGATAATAGCAGAGATATTGAACACCGTCGGTTTAAGAACACACCCATGCGTTGGTCGCATGCACATTAAGCAAGATATCGTCTTGCACCACGTGCCAGGTTTTTTGTTAGCTTCACCCTCTTTGGCCCTGCCATAACCGATTCCCTTTCAGATTCTGCGTGACCTTTGCGTTTCCTAAGATCTTTTCGTGACGCATTCGCACCCCCCACGCCTAAGCACATAATGCGGTTTGTAACGATTTTCCTACCCTAAGGTCGATAGGCACTTAGCAGCCATGGAGTATAATCTTCATTTTCTTCACCGCACTCCAACCACTCTGGGTCCGGTTATAAGCACGTCCTCTTTGACCATGTCCTTATCGGCCTTCGTGTCATAATCGAATTTATTTGGTGCATGAATTTCATACACACGTCAAGTGTCAGGATCGAATATTTACTGCAACCACGTCGGATATAATGGAAATGGAAATTGAGGAAAAACATCTGATATCATAATCATATATGAGTTTATCGTTTGAGGACAACGTCTTGCATAGCCAACCCTGGAGATATCGAACTTTCTATGGCAGTAAAATTACCCCCCACCACGCCACGCTTTTCTTACTAAGGTCTCAAGATCCATGGTGACGAATGAAGCTGCGTACTGCTTTTGGCAGGACTATGCCAACTATAGGCAGTTCTGCGATGAAGTATGGTGAACTGCTCACATTTTGCGCATGGGAACGTAACGCCTTCGCGTGGAACTAACATCTGCACTGGTAGTGCGATGGTATTTTATGATTGGAAATATTATGATTTATGGATTTACAATTTTTAATATACAGACAGTATTACTTTATCACAAATTTTAATCAAAAAAAGACACTGGAACAAAGCCTGCAATTTTTTTACGTAGAATTACATTTTGGACTGCATGGTAAATGATTGACACCACCAACAGATCGAATTTAACAAATAACGTCATCATCCGAATTTTAATGAATTATCTAACCATCATAATTTTTATTAATGCCGTGACATTGCCGAAAAGACATGACGTCATCATCAGGAGTTTTATTAGTGTCATCATCGGTATGTTAGTGATTGATGTAATTATCAAAGGTTTTATGAATGTCGTAATCATCAGAATTTTTATGAGTGACGTCATCATAATTTTAATGAATGACTGCATCATTAGGATTTCTATGAGTGCCGTAATCTTCAAGATTTTTATGGGTGACGTCATTAAGAATGTTAATGCATGACGCCTTCATGAGGATTTTTATTAGTGGCGTCATCATCAGGATTTTTATGAATGCCATCATCATCAGGATTTTTATGAATGCCGTCATCATCAGGATTTTTATGAATGCCGTCATCATCAGGATTTTTATGAATGCCGTCATCATCAGGATTTTTATGAAT
>JAQGAO010006662.1:0-12034 GCA_034697705.1 Ommatoiulus sabulosus | reverse complement strand
TAAACGCCCATAGCCATAATTTTCGACCGCATGTTTGTCACTTTCATGGCCTTGGGATTACCCATAGGGTTAATGTTTGCAAGATTCGCATTGCACGCAATTTTGCGTCATCAGGGGCCATTCGAAATAGGCGTCTTAAAAATACACCTCCCCCGACCCCGTACATGAGAACGTCCTTTTCGAATGGCCCCTGCAGAGAAATACACGACCACAAGTTTTCTTTTATATATATATATATATAGATTAAAATTTAAAATGATAAAATGATGAAAAATGATAAATTTGAAAATGATGAAAAATGATAAATTTGAAAATGATGAAAAATGATAAATTTGAAAATGATAAATGACCTTCCTGATGATGTTGGGTTTTGTTGTTCATGCAAAATAAACAAAACAAACAAACCTGCAAGTAGGAAAATGTCAGGATGTTGGCCCCGGTGCTCCCCGTCTCGCGGGTCTTGCGCCAGGGGGAGAGCAGCTTGGGCTTGAGGACGCATCCGTCCATGTCCGTCAGCCGGACAATATTGCTGCTCCGGCCATACTGGAGGTCCTCTTCGCCGCGCCTGTTGTCGCCGTTGTGGGCGATGCACTCCTTGACCCTGACGTCCACGTCTCCCGGAGACTCGATGGCGATGACCACGGTGATGGTGTCGCCTATCTTGACCAGCCCTGTGACGGGGGAGGCGAAGGGCCCTTTGCCCAGCTGGATGTCCATGTAGGCGTTAGCAGTGTCAGCGTTGTACTTGACGGCCACCGTCTCCAGAGTGTCCACGTGGAAGGCCGAGTTCACCTTCTTCTCCACGATGCCGGCCCAAGTGCACTGGATACGACGGGCCGTGTCCCAAATCTCCTGGATGCCCTGCTCGTTCTGCACCACGATGATGTCCTCCAGAGACGCCTGGCCACCAGGGGTGAAGTCGGTGAACTGGGCGCCGCAGCGGTTGATGGCGATGACGAACTCGTACTCACGCTGACCACTGCCATAGGGCACGTAGTGGCACAGCTTGTCATTGAAGTAGCCCTTGGAGTACACCACGCCGCCGAAGGGACCATCGAACTTCAGGTGAACCAGCATGGAGGTCATGGAGCACTCCACGTCCACCGCCACGATGCTAACCATCCGAGGCACCTCGTGCTGGAAGTCCAGTCGGCTGTCTTGGACCGTGTTTTCTGGATAGTTGGCGGGAGGTGGGGAGGTGGTGGAGGAAGAAGCTGCAGGAATGAACACCGGGATGGTGGTCGTAGGCGTGACGATGCTGGTGGTGATGAAGCTGGGCGCTCGCGAGGTCGGCTCCTTGGCGCCGGAGTACAAGTAGGAGAGAGGGTGCAAGAACTGCGAGTCCTGGGGATGCCTCGGAGGCTGGAAGGCATCCAAGGGGTGGCTCTCCCTGTTTTTCAGTTCCTGCGAGGGCACGGGCAACTTGCTGCTGGAGAAGGTGGGATGGAAGTCTTCCTGGAATATCTCCTTCGGTGGCGATTGGAAATGATCCTTGGGAGGTGATTGGAAGTGATCATGGTCCTTGGGAGGTGATTGGAAGTGATCATGGTCCTTGGGAGGTGATTGGAAGGAATCCTTGGGAGGCGGTTGGAAGGGATCTTTGGGAGGCGATTGGAAAACGTCTTTGGGAGGATGTTGGAAGATGTCTTTAGGAGGCGACTGGAAGGATATCTTGGGTGGCGCGTAGATGGAGAAATCCTGCTCCCCCATTAGCAGCTTGGGAACAGAGTTGGAGTAGCGCACCGGGGCTGGGGTGGAGACCTTGGGGGGCTGGGAATCCAGGCCGACTGACTTGATGGTGGGTGCCGGTTTCAAGTTCTCCAGGCCGTACTGAGGCGGCTGACCAGGCTGAGAGAACTTCTGGAAGTCGATGGGCGGGTGCCTGGAGCCAGTGGGTGGAGGAAGAATTGGGTAATCGAGGTCGGAGGCATAACGACGGTCCTTCGAAGTGTTGCTCGGGTTCGTCACGTTGGAACCTGAGGTCATCGACAGCTGGAAGAAGGACAGAGGACGGGCATTAGTTGGACGAAATACAAATCTTGGAATAGTATGATATGCTCTAAAAAAACAAAAGGAGGAATTGGGCACCTAAGTGAGAACCAAGATGTGTGCCGTATGAGAACCTTTCTTAAAAAAGTCGAGGAAGTGTATTAATGGAATCGAGTACGTTGCGCCTTAACTGGGGTAAATTAGCATATTTAGACATGTTTTAACTGAAAAAAGCATACGCAAGACCTGAGGTCAACTCACGAGTCCAAACTAACTACCAGAAGACATCACTGAATAGACATTGTACGTGTTTTAACAAGATAAATCCTTATTCTTTTTGATATTCAGGTTCTACGAATTAATTTTTATATGGGATTATTTTTTTTTCCAGAGAATGCTTCATCATCATATCGCACCTTGATTCAAAAGCGACACAACTAATTTAACATGATTTCACATGATAGCATACTGAATTGTAATACAATGGATTGTTTAATAAAGTGCAGTGCCTTCCAAAACCTTCCAAAGTATTTATCCAAAACCTCAGATTTATCAGATAAGTCATTTTTCTGAAGCTCATTTCTATTGACTTGATACCTTCTAAAACCGGAAGCGAGACCCCGTGCTGGGATCGATCTTTGGTAGACCCACAGGTTGTAAACTTTGGTGGGCCCCCACGCCGAGAGTTTTTGGGGGCTCCCTACCTATACCGCTAAGGTTATGATGCTAAACTGAATTTAAGATAAAAATAAGTTTAACTTTATATTTATATTTATTTAAAAAAAAACATTTGAACCCGCCACGCTGCCCCAGCATCCAGGGCCCCAGGCTAGAGACCTACCACCTCCCTCCCCCTCTTATAAGGGGGCCATGCCCGCATCTTACACCTGACATTTCATTGCCACTGAAAAGTCTCCCTGTCCATCTTCCAAATTGTTCTCTTTCATTGACAAAACAGTTGATTGGTGTATATTTCATCAATGTTCTGGTGACAACGTAATTGGATACTCCCAAATTTTGTTTTTTTGGCTTTCTGATTATTTCAATTTCTTGACTTCTAATTGACAGCACCAAGAAGCAGACAGAAGCCAAGACACGTAAAACCAAATGCAAATTTCTGTTAATCCGGCTTTATTTCAGAGCTATTTCAGCCATTCGAATATAATTAATTCACTTCAGCCTGTTTTTCCTCCCTGCCAAATTAATTTATCTTGGATCAACGTCTTCCTCGTACCTGCCCGAGGACTTTGAGGAGGAATTCTTGGTGAACTCGACTCGAAGCCATAAAAAGCGGGCGGCCCAGTTTTCCACAGACCTACAAATTAATTATCAGATGAGGTTTTTTTTAGGTTTTTCTTTTTTTGGAGTGGAAAAAGCAGATCGATGATAAATCGCCATTGTTACGCTCATCCGCATTCATTCGGCACGCGGAAAAATAAAAGCACCCTCGGCACCCCTTAACGCGCAGAAAATGGGGTTCCCCACTGTTGCGAATTACTCCTGACAAAGTAGTCCATTCCACTTTTTCGGAAAACCTTGTTGTCTATGAGGAAAAACCTGGGCGCTTACACGCATCTTAGGTGGATAAAAACTCACTCGCCTTTGTGAGTTACTGGTTGGAGTACTAATTGAAACGCCATGGAAAAGCATAGAACAACCGGCCATACTTTGTTGTGAGAGCACCCAGCTCCTCACGAGGAGCTTCCTGACTCTTCAAGTGCTTTTTTCGCCCAAATTCGAAGATGGTGGCATCCTACCCGCTGTTTCAGACTATTTTAAGAGGCGCCCCTCATCCTACCAATTTTATACACCTTATATTTTTCTGGTAATGTAGCGCCTGTATGACACGTACATGTCCTAGTAGTGTAGACATGTAATTGTCACGGTAAATGTCTTGAAAACTTTCGGAAACATTTGCAGATTTTGGAAAATATTCGATTTTTTTTAGAAGATAAAAAAACTTTGCAGATAAAAAAAATTAAATCTTGAAAATCTTATTTTTTCAAAAAATTTGCTAGTTTCGGTTCAATACATGCCATTTCCAATTATCATTCAGTTTCATCCGAAATAAAATAATCCTGATGGAAGTTAGAAATTTAGGGTAATCGTTGGCAATATTTGGAAAATGCCAATTTTTTTTTTGGAAATCTTATAAACTTTCGTAAAAATGCACAGATTTTGGAAAAATTTTAAATTCTTGAAAATCTTATTTTCCAAAAAAAATTGTCAAGATTTGGTATGTTTTTCCATTGTTAGAAGATTTTGCAACGTTTGTGAAAAAGTTTTCTATTTTCTTTTTACATTAGGCCTACTGATTGAAACACTTGTATGCGTTTCAAAATACACTTTGTGCTAATAAAATGCATTTTATAATACGATTTGATATGCATTGACAAAAATACATGTACATTTTTACTTGATATTCACCACTCAAGTTCAAAATTAAAGACTTAACATTTATCATTCTGAGATAAAGCAAATTTCAATGCAGCTAAAATAAATTGACGATACTGTCATTTAGATACCGAAACTATTCCCACATCCATCAGGAATCTTTAAAAAATATATATTCATAAATGCATTTTTTGTATTAAAAATAAAAGTATACTTTTTGTATAGCTTTAAATTATATTTAAAAGTTAATAAAATATGTATAGATAAGAACATCCAAGTTATTTTCAAATATCGTGCAAATCTATTTTTAAATACATTTTCATAAGTAAGTATACAGTAAATAAATTTTAAAATGTATTTAAAAATAAACAAAAAATGCATTCTTGAGATGGTAATTCATACGATATATTTTACAATAAAATTCAAAATACAATTCCATTTCAATTTACAAATGTAGTTACAATTTCATGTAAAAAAATATATTTTCAAAATTTAGACATGTTAGTAGAAATATTTTGATCATTATCTTGTTATTAACTTATCGTTCACATACGATCTTGACTAATGTGTTGATAAATAATGATCTGCTTTGATCTTTGAAATATGATTTAAAAAATACACTACAAATATTAAATTTTGCAGCAATTTTTACTTGGATATAATTTAAATATATTTAACAAAATATTTATTTCCGATACGGTTTTCAAAATGTATTGGAATAATCACTAATCAAAACCTATTTGTAATATTTTATAATCTTTCTAAGTATACATTTTTCATATTGCATTGTTTAATATATTTATACCTAAATGGATTTGTAGTGCATTGCTATAAGTTACCTTATAAAATATATTTTCATTAAAAAATATATTTTACAAAACATAAAAACCTACATGTAAGTATAATGTATTTTTTAAAAATCATATTACAGTAAATAATTTTGAAATATACTTTGCATTTCAAAAATATATTTTAATTTTCATCATGAGGTATTTTTAATTGGATGTGGGACAGCCAGCCCTTAACTAGAAATTGATAATTTTGGAGTCGTGTGACTTTTAAAAGTGAGGGTGCGATATTTGTACAAGCTACCCTTAAGGTGCTTCTGAGGTGTCGGATTAGCGAGTTTGAGCTGAGGGGATCGTTGCAAAACAAAACAACCTAAGTCTCCTGAGTCTTTAAAAGTTTAGATGATGACTCTTGAAGAGGTGTACGAGTGCCATAGCCGAAATTATGTGGACCAGCAGGTTCTGAAGTGTTGGGCCAGGTACCACTTTGATTCCCCACTAAAACAGATTGTTGGAGCGAAGTCCCATTTGTCATTATCAGATGCAAATACGTTGCAGACCCTGTTTTCAAGAAAAGGCAGTGCTCAAGGGGCTCAAAAAATGATAAAAAATAGTTCATCACCCCCCTTGCCAACTACCAAAAGCAGAGCCACCGTAAACATGTGTAAGCCTCATTAGTGAACAAGTTGTTTGATATAGTGACACATATTCTAAAAGCTAGGTGAGCAAGAAAGTTGGAAAAGCTGTTTGGATGGTATCAAGACGCTGGTGATGGTAACACCTGAGCCAGTCAATGACCCTTAATAATGGGAGGTGCCATCGAAATTGACGATAACCCTTTGGAGAAATGCTGGTAAAACTTGCCAAGACACGGTTTATAAGTGCTGGTGGACAGCAGGTCATCATTATGCTAATGCATGGCATGTCATTAACATTGAATTTGCTGGAACATGTTCATGTTATCTTTACAGCGATGTACCATTAAAATAATCAGCTTCCAGACAGCGTTTCGGTACATTTACAGTATATTAAATTATAATGAGAGGATTTATCCGTCCATGGCATTGAATAGAATTGAAGCTTCTGCATTATACATGAAAAATGCTAAATGGTCGTTTTAGGTGCTTATCACCTTGAGGAACATGCCGGATATCGTACTAAACTTTAGTTAATTATTTCACATCAAACGACAATTCACATAACATTGAGGAATTCAGATTTGTTTTGCATACAGTAGTTCATGCAAATACTATCGAATCGCCGCTTCAGAAGTGGCACAACTCGAAAATTGCCAATTTACGGTTTAACACGGTATTAATTAAGGCAAGCGAATAGAGCTCTATGTTCAGTGAAAACGACATATCTAAATGGGCGTACATAGCTTCTAGAGAATATGCATTTGAAAATAGATATGCATGTAGATCGGTACATTGTAATGAAATTCAAAATACCTTTTACGTTATTAAAACGCATTTTCAAAATATGTTCTTATCATTGCATTATTTTCAATGCATTTCAAAATACATTTTGCATCATTAAAATACATTTCAGAATACATTTTATGATATTAAAATGAATGTATTCTCATCACTGTGTTATCTTCAGTGCATTTAAAAATGTATTCTAATCCTTGCATTCTTTTCAATGCATTTCAAAATACATTTTTGCATTATTAAAGTGCATTTCAGAATACATTTTACGATATTAAAATGAACGTATTCTAATCACTGCATTCGCTTCCATGCATTACAATATGTTTCAATCTACACATACATTGCATTTTCAAATGTATTTTTGAAATTCAATTCTTTTCCATGCGAATAGCGTCACTTTACTTCACCGTATACTTGCTGTATCTCAAAATGAAAAATAAATTAGTTGTGTCACTTCTGAAGCGGTAGCCTAGTATACGATATACAGTACACTGTAGTATACATGTATATAAAATTTGCGTGTATTCATTGTGCCAGTTAATGCATTAAGTTAACCTCATCAATTAAATGAATACCGATTAATTATTCCTACGGGTATAAAGTCCAACAAAGCAGGTCGGGTTTTCACCGTTTCAGGCTTTAACCACAAAACATTAATTAATTACAACTACAATGCTAAAAATTTCGAGAATTTGCACCTGATGTAAATAAGGTTAAAGTAGTTCTACCCAAGGTACAATTATTTGCCCCCAGGTGCGTGAAATTCAATGCGCCAATTAATGCCAAATTATATATTTTTTAAAAATAAAAGTAAATACCATAACAGATGGATGAGAAAATAAGGAAATAATTTAAAATGTATAACGCCAGAAAAAGGGACGTTCTGAATTATTTGGAAATTGATAACTTGTTTTTTCTAAAATAAACTAAATTATTTTCCAGTGGAAAATCTGCAGAATAAAGCCACGCAATTGGGAACAACATTTCTCAAGCAAGTGTTGTTCATATCTTAAGCTGCATGTACTTTTGAAATATTTTGAAGATTTGAGCTTTATGGTGTTATTAAAGAGGTGATTAAGTGAAAATGCAGTAATTTACGAAGAAATGCATTAATCTTGACATCTCAGAAACCAGAAACACAATTTGTAAACAAATAAATATGCAATTTCGATTAAGTTATCCGTAGGTTTTTCATTCCGCAGTTCTAGATGGAATTTAAAAAAAAATGCAAAACTAATGTACATGTACATGTATTTCTAGTTTATGACTCGTTCTACTGTACCTCTAATGGTGACTTCTATTATACTTTTGTTCCATTCTCTGTAATAATTTTTCGAAGATATTTTGAGACATAATTAAAATATGTTGGAAATAAAACGTTTTCCAAGATCTGACGAAGAAAAAAACCTTTAGAATATGAATTCCACATTTTTAAATTCATCATGCGTGAATTTTTTATCGAGCTGTACCTTACACGGACCATAAAGCTCAAATCTTCAAAATATTTCAAAAGTACATGTACACTGTAGCTTAAGATATGAACAACACTTGCTTGAGAAATGTTGTTCCCAATAGCGTGGCTTTATCGAAATTCATTTAAAACTAAATCTTGGGAAATTTTAAATTATAAAATTCACAATTTATAATATTTCCTTTCCTTTATTCATTCAAAAGTTTTAGAAGTTATTTTCACAGAAACTTTATAAGTTCTACATCTATTTTCCCCTTGAAGTATGATTCGTCTACGAATTAAGATATTAAAATATACTAAAATATTTAAAAAAAAAAAAATTACAATTTACCCTTTTATTTTTTTAAAAAAAATACTGGCAAGAATAGAAAATATTCATATAAAACATGAAGATTTTCTATTCTTACCCGTATTTTTTTGAATTATTTTGAATTCTTACTGTGCTGTTAGCTAAAGCGCCATACATGTTTTTTGAAAAAATAAAACAGCAATTTGGGAAATTTTATAAAAATAAATAATAGTATCATCTAGAACAGCCATACTTCAAGACGATGGAATGATCTTCCTAAAAATACAGTAGGTCAGATTTGTTATAAATTCAATTTAACAATGATGCATAAAGCCAAAAGAACCAAATTACCAAAATGTGGTTTTCTCCCAGTTGTCGAAACATTTGAAAAAACAGATAATTTGGCATTTTGCCCTCTATTTGTATTCACCGAATAAACGACAAGCATGCATTCATTAGCAAAACTGCAATTTACGATGTTAATAAGCATTTCCATTTTTTTTTCAAATAATAACTGGTACTTTAAATTATGCATTTTTCAACTTCAATAATAAAGGCAGCTCAAATGCCATGAAAATGACTAGGATATATGGCTGCAAACATATTAAACCGAAGTAAAATTTACGGTCATTAGGCTAAGTTTTTCGGCTATTAAGAAATGGATTTCTCTTCAACAATTCATGTTTCGGAAGTTGGAAATCGAGTTTTTGGCTGTGCGGAGATGCGAATTAAAACACCGATTTCACGCAAGAAATACAATTTTTGACGTGAACATGCAATTTTCACGGAAAATAACAATTTTGTAGACAGGGAAACATCACTGTGAGCTAAATCTCTTATTGGATAAGCAACAGTTTGTCAACTTGCTAATTGGAACCATCGAATCCGTCAGATACTTGGAACAATAGCTACATGTATTATAAGAAACAAAAAAACAATACTGTTTTTCTCGTATTTCTCTTCTTGAGGTTAATCAAGTTTCAGCATCGGTCGTATTTGCGCATTTTTTAAGGATATGTAACAAAGTTTTTTTTTACTAAAACTTGATTCAGTCTAAAAAACTGGTAATGCCGCATATAGTCCATAGGCTTTGCACCTTTGGTATTGCACCTTTGGTATAAATGCAAAAAAATGTAAACATAAGAAACAAGTGATTTTTTGCATGAAAGGTTGAGATTATTTACATAGTCTGGTGAAAATTGTTAAATTGCTGGAAAATTATGAATGCATGTTAATTTGACACCATCTTCTAATGTAATTAAAATTGAACAAACTTAGATTTTTAATGAACACTTCTGGATAAGTATATATATTTTTAAAAATTTTTAGGCACATTTTAAATTACTTTAATTTTTTGTTAGTTAAGGATAAAAAACAAAATTTTAATAAATATGTTTCTTTTGGAGATTACGGGGTAAAGTTCAAAAAATTGTATAATGATGTCGAAGTAAATATTCGGAAATTACTTTTGAAAATTAATCTAATGCATTCTTCTTCTGATAATCCTTTATCAAATTTGAAATAAACCTTATGCGAAATTAGAAAAAACAACTTTTTCACATAAAGATCCCAGCAGTATCAATTTTTAAGGAGAAGAAAATTTTAATATTTTAGGCATTTTAATATCCTACTAAAGAATCTTACAATTATCATAAATTCATAGCTTCAAATAGTTAAAAAAAACACTTAGTTTAATTATTAATCAAAAATTCATTCAATTTTTAATTTCTAAATTCAATTGAAAAATAATTGCAAAATTCATAAAAAACCACCTTGCCTGTCTCTCATGGGATGACTCCGGAAACTTCCGGTTCAGTTCAATTACAGAAAATTTTATTCATTTCGAAAATAAAATACAAAATTTAGTTGATCGATCCTAAAACACTTCTATCCTATTATTTAACTAAACTATAAATGTTTGAAATTATGTATTTTTAATTCATTAAATTTCTTTTAAATTTTTTAAGTTTGAAGTATAAATGTATAGTGCCATATAAAACTTCTATAATATTTCGATGAGTTTTTCATTCATTTTCTATACAAGCTACATGTACGAAATCTAACATAAATGCATTTTTTTCATACTTGTACTAACAAGTAAGTCACGAAATTCATCTAATTCATCGAAATATACAAGCCATACATGTACCTTCCTTAATATTGATAACTCTTAAAAAGTTGACAAACTCTAAAATAATGTATCCTATTATTTAGATAATTGTAAAATTTCCAAATTTTAATCCATTAACAATATCTTTAAATTCTCGAATTTGCCTATCATTTCGATAATGTACCACACAAAACCAACTTTCAGTCAAGACATGCATTACCCATCAAAAAAATTATTTTTAAGTGAGGAAACTTACTTGAACAAAAAAGAGAAAGGCCCAAAAGAGCATCCGAAATGCGGCGTCCATTTTGCGAGTAACTGGCAAAAGCATTCTTAGTTCATCAGCATTAAGAGCAATGTCAGCTTGACACCATGTCCCACTAAACCAGTAACTCCGTTTTGATTTGGCTATGAATAATGCAGGATCAAACAGTTATCAACTCTCGAGTTAATGTTAATGTCACCTCACAAGTCCTGATGAGCAAACAAGCCGAGTAAACACGTGTGTCGCACCAAAGCTGCTCGAGCAACACGTGCTCGATGTTGTGTTTGAAATGCTCATTTTTGGGCTTCATCTGGCTTTTATACGGCCACGATCACGTGGAATTCTCGGACGAATATAAAGTCGGTAACCCTTTCTGAAGGCCTGTTCAAGAAAATGCCAATAGGCAAGCAATACGCGAGTGACCCATTATTTCACTCGCACCACTTTTCAAGAGTTGTTTCCAAACAGCGCAGAAAGCCAGGATAAAAACAAGTTCTCTTTTTTCAATTTGGTCATCATTGTTACTAAATGAAATGCTTGCAATCTGCCAGATAATCCCGGCTTAATTAACCGCACTCCCCATAATACTCTTTTAATTCTTTTTTTCAGTTTGAAATTGTCAGTGGTGGGCCACAGACCCACTTTGCAGATGCACAATAGGGAGATATTACCAAATAATTGCTGTATCTGCCATGTCGTTGTGCAAATTGGTCATCGTCATTGTGGAAATGTGGTTAGGAAGCTTTTTTTAATGAAGGCACCTTGCGGAACATAATTGGCGTGCATTCTGGTGCAGTATGTGCATGCAATAATTTTCAATACTTTCTGGAAGTTTGCTTTTTATTTCAATAAACGTTAGGCTAAGGCTATCTAAAAAAAACTAATTTCCAGGATAAAAATAAAACTTGTGCTTTGAAGATATAATGCTCGTGCAAAATAGACCGCAGAATAGAAGGGGGAGTTTCCAACTACTGTACTTATTCAATCTTTTCTCAAATTAAAGTAGTTCACTGGCCATTCATAGAATGTTATGGATAGATAAATTATTACATTTATGGATAATTTCTGATAATAATGTTCATGGATATATAAATTATTAAATTTATGGGTCATTTTTGGATTAATAATGATATGGATATATAAATTATTAGATTTAAAGCATTCTATAATTGAATATTACATGGTTCTGTTGCTGGAATTTATTGGAAAATTATTTTAATACAGTAAAACCTCGATTTTATGACCTAATTGTGACCAGAGGTGTGTCATATAATCGAAATGTTCAGATAATCGAG
>JAQGAO010006661.1:0-12037 GCA_034697705.1 Ommatoiulus sabulosus | reverse complement strand
GGTATTGCAAACTCATACCACTAGGCGATACTGGTTTTTAAGTTAATGAAATAAATGCCAACGTGCTCTTACCCTTTGACAGTAATTTTACCGAATGATGTTTTGGTTCAAATTTCAGGTTTACTTAATTTCCACACATGTCCAGTAGAGTCACGCATTCCTATCTTCCTGATTGTTGGCGGGGTTTTCGTCACTTTGAAAA
The DNA here is from genome assembly GCA_034697705.1 of Ommatoiulus sabulosus. Classification (NCBI taxonomy): domain Eukaryota; kingdom Metazoa; phylum Arthropoda; class Diplopoda; order Julida; family Julidae; genus Ommatoiulus; species Ommatoiulus sabulosus. The sequence continues at coordinate 11,835 of JAQGAO010006661.1, read as the reverse complement.
TGGTTAAGAATTTATTTCTAAACTGTGAAGAGAATAATTTAATATCGGCTATCGGAATACTCTACAAATTGTTTTTAATTTCATGGTTCATAACAGGTGAGAGACTATGAATTTATTTGCGATATTATAGTATGAAATTCACTTTTACGCCTGTTAATTCGATCACGCTTAATTCGGTGAGCCATATTTCATTCGATCAAATTTAACCTTTAGAACGGATTTATCCTATGCTTACTTTACGCTTAATCCGGTCATGTCATCGCATAATTCGATCATATTTTCCACGCGCAAATGCGCGAAACAAGTTTGAGTATGTTTCGTACAAGGGCGGACACTTTTGGACAAAGCGCATGCGTGCATCTAAACATTTAATGCATCAGCGGATGTACTCACATGGATTTTTTTGCGTAATTTAGAAAATTAAATTTCAGCCGTTGCAGAAAACGGGCAACATCAAACAAAGCTTACAACTTTTTTTAAAAAAATAAATAAATATGTAAATACATATGTACGATTAAATATATGTATTTTTAAAACATAGAACAAATTATTTTGATATAAGGGCAAATAGCGTGCTTTTTGACATTCAGCGCATATTTCGTTCAAAATCCCTGGAACCAACGTGATCGAATTAAGCGGCTTTTAGCGTATTTCTTATCGTATTGATCACAAGCAATCATTTTCCACATTCATATGAAACTAATACAGTAAGTTAAGTTATAAAATGATGATTGCCTATCATGCAGAAAGAACATTCATTGTCGTAATACATTTTAGTTTATTTCACTATGTACAATATGTAATAATATATGTTTATTATTTTAGGTTGTGCTTGGGTTTATCGCGTGAATCCACCTGAGTACGAAAATGATTCAAGTGAGCGGTATTGCGACAAGACCCTCTACCTGTTTGCATTTTGGTTACTCAACATTGTTTACATTGTCTTGGGCATACTACTCATTGTTTTATGCTGCGTGATTGCCAAAGGAAATAATGCAACAGAAATAATTAAAAGATTAGTAAAATTTTGAGAATCGCAATCATGGGTATTGATACTTTTTTTTATTGGAAGGAAGGGGGGTGAAAGGAAGGGATAATAAATGAGCCCATTCAATCTCAGAGCATAAGTAATTTTTATTTGTAAATTTTGTTTAATATTTATGTGTATGTTGTATACATGTACTTATGTGATGTATATTAATCAAAGTAGGTATATCCAGAATATTCAAAAACAATAAATTATTCAAGGCTCACAAAAGAATGCAAAAGAATACAAAATAATTGTCTGTTTAAAATTTGCAAAATAAATAAATGAAAACGTGGAAATATTTTCTAAATTTTTTAACGGAAATGTGGAAGATTTTTGCAAAAATGGATTTCTAGTATGACTGAATTGCTCTTTTTTTAAAATTCACAATTAACCTACAGTGTAGAGCTTGCGAATGTATTGTTTTTTGACAATCTTCCAATATGTTCCTGGAATTCAGAAGAATTAAAAATGTTAATTTATTTCACATGAACCAACTTGGTTTTCTTAGTTTTCTGTGAAACTAACTGTGTTACTACAGTTGAAGAATAAACCAATTGCCACAATTACTACAATTTTACGTTACATACTGTAATGTATTTTGGTAGCTTTCTAATTTTTTTTATGAATATTGCCATTTTTTCTTGAATATGCTCATTAATTTTCTAACTTGTCGATATTTTTCCCTGTTTGATAAAACTCCTAGATTTGGTCAGATAATGAGTGAAATTCATTTTTTTGAGAATTTTTTAAACGTCTTCATTTGCCAATTTGGATTGTACATCACCAATTGTAGAATATAGTGAGTTGATTTTATAACTTCCTGATAAAAGTATAATTGAGCGAACTTCCCGATTTTAATTAATATTGTAATTGTTTAACTAATAGCGATACGGAGAAAGCCGCTTAATTCGATCACTTTGCTTCCAGCGATTTTGACCGAAATAAGCGACTGACCGAAATAGACGATGAACGTCAAAAACACGTTAAAGATTGGCCTTACCAAAATAATTTGCTCTATGTTTTAAAAATTGATATACAAGTATTTAATTGTACGTATGCATTTACATATTTTTAAAATTATATACATGTATATATATATATTTTTTTTAAATGTGTAAATAGTTTTTAATGTTGTCTATTTGACTTTACCAAGTTTTCCAGGTTTTTTTCCTGGAATTAAAAGCTAGATGTCTACATGTACAATCAACTACAATGTAGACATGTGGAATATATGATCATATTATGCGATGAGTGACCGAATTAACAGGCTTTCTCCGTACCAGCTCCACGTCAATTAGCAAAAAATACTTTCACCCGATTGTGCTTGTAGTTTCTCAAAAGATAGCGTTTTTTTTTAAATTTTCTTTGATTTCCTTTATTTGAAATTAATGCGTAGAATATATATTCTTCCTTATATCTTCTGAAAATTCCTGACAATGGATCACCGATATTGATAGACCTTCTTTTTAACGATGTATTCATCATATTTCTTTTTGTCAATCAACCTACTTGCATTAAAATATTCAAATTCTGGCGTAGCTTACTTGCTCGTGAATGGGACGCTGGATCGTTATTTAAAGCGCTATAAAACAGGTCACTGGTATTTAAGATAGGGGGCGCTCGTTAACGGGAAATTCCCGGATTTTATTTACATATTTTATAATGCATGTAGCCTCGTTTTCCGGCTGGTCTTCACGCGCCAATGAGTCACGTCATCATGATCAGGTTTGTTATTGACTTTACTGTTAAATAAATTCATAATTTTCCTACATGTATAATCAAACGTGTATGAATTAAAAAAAAAACTACGTGGATATACATGTACTTGCATATTGATATTACATAAAGCTCTTATCTTATGCTTCAAACGTCACCGCAGACAAACATTGGATTTGACCATGAATCTAGGAGTGTAGGGTGTCTTCCCGAATCCTGTGATAAACGAAAGAGGAAAATTGAATTTCGGACGCATTTTCTAAACTTGAGCTGTTTTGATAATTAAGGTGAGTAAATGCATTAGTCATCAATTCAATTCAACTCAGTACTCTGTATACACAGCAAATGAATGTCAGGTCTTGATTATATAAGGCTCGAATATTCGGGGACGAATTTATTTGCAAAATCCACCTTACTGCACTTTTGAGTAGCATTTGTTGATGTTTTAATTCACCTAAACTTGCAGAATAGAAAAATGGAAATCTACATAAACATATGATCGAGGCAATTTAAAAGTCTACAATTGGTACGAGACAATAACAATTAACGAGATGGAGTTTTGATTTTTTTCAATTTTCGTGTGGGGGTGGAAGTTGAAGCCCTCAATTTTAGTCTGGCACTTTGAAAGCGGCATTTTGAACTCTTTCACTTCCCTGTGGAAGAAATTTTCGAAACTTTTGACATTTTCTTAGGGAATTTTGTGAAATTTTAAAAGTTTCCAAGGGGGCAACTTTAGCAATTTTTTTATTAATTTTCCTAGTTCAATTTTACCAATTTTTAAACTTTTCTTAGGTCAGTTTCATTAATTTTTTCAAATGTTCATAGGTTAATTTTGCGAAATTTTACTATGTCGATTAGGCCTACATATACGAGTACTTTAAATTTACCTAAGACGATTTTGCAAAAGATTCGGTTCGTGCGAATTTAAAATTTTAACCGTTAAAAATATGGCGAAACATCCAATTAAAAAGTGGTAAAGCGTCGTAAAATTAGTGTAATGCGTGCATTTGGTTAATTGATAATAATTTATATATGTTATTTTCCGCCACACTCAACGAAAACGCGCTAATTTGAGTATGCTTACGCCATAATTTATCCAATATCAATTTTGCATGGCACCAATGTTAATCTTAGGTCTTGGCCCAGCCCTCAAATAATCGCCGCAGCGAGCTCTCCTCCCATGCATTCGTGCTATGCTAGGTTGCATACATGAGAGGAATCAAACGAGCTTTTGGATACATAATAAATTAGCCGTAAAGCCCGGCTTTTCCCGGGGAAGCTAAAAGAAATGAGAAACCCTTACCGTGTGTTGGAAAGTTGGCCTAACACCGAAGCAAACAGTTAAAAAAAGACAAATACATACGGAGCCCAATAGCGGAAGATTATTATTGGTTTTTTTTTCGTTTTGTACGGGTTTTGCGTCATCAAGTACAAAACAAAAAAAAAAGAATCTTCCACTACGGGGCTCCGTACATACAAACATACCAACAAATGAACATACATCTCTTCTATATATATATATATATAGCTATATTGCTGCATGTATTTTAGCTGTATAAACAATAGATACTAATTGATGTTTCATCGATGTTTGTTTCACAATTTTTGCCTGTAGTGCCTCATCTAGGAGTTGTTTCATCAATCTTGCATTTGGTATTTTTATTTTCGGACCCTGTTGTACCTTTTGGCCGATCATCATGCCTTCTGGAAGTAAGCGTTGCGCTGGACAGTCTATTTCTAAAAGTCAATCAGTCGTAATTTTGTAATTGTTTACAGGTAGGTTAACTTTTAGACAAATAATACGGTTTACTGCTTGGAACAGCGAGGGCTCACAGCCATTACGTAAGTCCTCTCTTTATGAGAAAATCTGCCCATTACGAAACCTGAAATGTCGAATAAAAACTTTAAACGTACGAACTTTTTTCTAAACATGATTTTCTTGTATAAGTTTTGGTCATTGCAGAGCACGTGCTTTTTTGTAGCATATAAAAGGTTTTAAATTCGTATAATGGTTCTTTTATATTTTTCATCGAAATTTAAGTTGGGGGTGAACGATCCTCCGGATCAAGTAAGTTATTATTATTAGAGAGAAATACTACCGCCTTTTTGTGATTAATTTCTCAGATTTTATCTTAATCCGCAGATTCGGTAGTCTGTATCCTCAGTTTGTTGATATGGCTCAGCGTTTCTATTGCTGGAGCAGCATTAGGTAAATATAATAGTAAAGTAAAATAAGCCATTTTTTAATGTAATTCAATGGAAAAATCCGAAGTACATTATGCGTCTCAAGAGATGTGCGAGTGATCCGTTTAACCCTAAGAATTTTGTAAAGTTAGTTTTAGGTCTAAACTTAAATATAATTGCTGGACTATAAATAACTAAGTGTTCGTGTACTATCACATTCATAACTTCCGCGTGCTTAAAACAGGGTTTCTCTGCCTTTTCCCTACTTTCCAGGTTTTCAAAAAATTTCCCTGACTAATGTCAATGTGAAAATTGACATATTTTGCAAAATCGACACTGGAAAATGTTTTTCAAAATTAACTAACGACAATTTTGAAAACTAACATAGAAAAACGTGGCAGTTTTTGGCAAATTTGAACACGGAAAACGTGGAAAATTTTGCAAATTTGTACTCGGAAAACCTAGAAAATTTTGCAAATTTGTCCTCAGAAAATGTGGAAAATTTTGCAAATTTGTACTCAGAAAATGGGCCCTGAGTTAACTATGTAGAAGTATTAATTTTGGATCTCCATGACTGCGTTGAATGTCCCTGACTATTTCAAAATAAGCCATTATTCCCTGACTTTTCCAGACATTTGAAGTTCCCTGACTTTCCAGGTCTGGGGGAACCCTGTATAGCCGGGGAGAGAAATTTATAAAAAGTTAAAAATAAAACGGCACAAACATTTTGATGTATTGCATCTTCAAGTTCAAGTAGTGGTAGGAAAAACATTTCAAAAAAACAAAAACAAAACATTTTGAACCAGTTATTGCTGATGAAATCAGAATTTCATCTATTTGAACCAGTACTGCAAGTCTGAAATATTCTATCATTAGAGACCTACTTATCAACAACCCACAAAATAAAATGCAGGGGTCGCACTGAGTCGTACACTAATTCGCAAAAAAAAATACCCCTCAGGATGTGCAGTAACAGTACTTTTGCTGAGTTATGTTTTGTTTCACATTTCAGGTGCCCTCAATTTCTACAAATGTCCAGTAGAGCCACGCATTCCCATCTACCTGATTGTTGGTGGGGGTGTCGCCACGTTGACAATTCTTATGAATTTATTTCAAATCTGCAAAGACAGTAATTTAATGACGGCTATCTTAATACTGCTTTACTTGTTTTGTTTTTCATGGTTCATAACAGGTGAGAAACTGTTTGAATTTGCGCAATATTACTATTAAATTCAATTTTAAACCTTAAAAAGTGCTGATGCAAATGAAAATAATAATCAAACAAAAAACGAGATGATCCGATGTTTTTACACATTCATGATATAAAAAAAAATTGTATAAAGTGCTGCTTGCCCATCATGCTGACAGAATATTCATTATCGAAATACGTGTATTTTATTTCACTACTAGCTAGCTGTAAAACCCGGTTTTTCCCGGGCTGTACTTACCGATAGCGACTTGCTGAAGCGAAGAAGTTGTCCTAATGAACTAATCATGACTGCAGCGCCCCCATATCACTTCAGCAATTTGGCGTAAAAGACGCTTCATGGAAAAACTTTTCGCCCACTAAGCCACATACATACAAACACAGCTCTTCTATATATGTATATAATTTTAATAAAAAAAAATGCATTTAAAATTACGTATAGATTGAAACCGATGCAATTCAAAACGCATTTTGTGTTGTTAAAATACATTTTATCTTGTAATTCAAAATGCATTTGGAGTTATTTAATCTGGCACTTTTTTCATTCATTTGATTGGGCATTTTTTCTTAACTTTTATCGGGCATTAGAAATTCCCAACCGTTCTGCAACATACATAGCCTACATACCCACATACATCTCTTCTTTATATATATATAGATAGTCCACCTTAATACTTGTTTATTTTTTTAGGATGTGTTTGGGTTTATGGCGTTCATCAACCAGATTACGAAAATCACTTAAGTGATCTGTATTGCGACAAGACCCTTTACCTGTTTGCATTTTGGCTACCGAACGTTGTTTTCATTTTCCTTGGCTCTATAATCGTGCTAATGTGTTGCGGGGCAATTGTTACCTGTTGTTGCAAAGATTGATGTTGATAATCCTGGGCGTTGATAATTCTTATCGTAAAATTTTCTAATTATGTATGTGTACCTGTATACTGTATGCATTAGTGTTTCAGAATATCTAAATTAGTAAATAATGCCAGGCTCGCCAAAGAATACAATTCCACCTTAAAATTTGCAAAACTAATCAATGAAGTTTTTTAAAGCTGTACGAAACTGATCGATGAAAAAGTGGAAAAGTGGTGCACTGGATACCAACATATAATCTCAATTTTGCTGTTCTAAGAACGGACAGCTTTCAAATCTATTTATTTTTGACAATTTTCCTAAATGTTCCTAGAATTCCAAATAATTAATTTAATTGTTTTGTATATAATTACATTAATTCTCTAACCACTCAATATTTTACCTGTTTGATAAAATTCCCAGATGTGGTCAAATGCTGAATCCAATTATTTTTTTGTCATATTTTGTAAACCTACTCTATTGCCTTTTTATATACTCTTTACCAATTTTAGATTAGTGCCTTTACTTTATAAACTCCTTAAGATAATCTAATGGAGCAAAAATCGTTAATTGAGCTTAACTTTAAAAATAAATTTGACTGTGAATATTGTAACCTTCCTAATTTTTATTAATATACTAATTTTTAATCCAATAAGTGATACCAACTCTCATCAAATAACACCAAATAATTTTTCCCTATTATATTTTCTGAAAATTCCTTTAGACAATGGATCATTGGTACATGTAATACTGATAGAGCCACTCTTCCCGATGTTTTAGTCACATTTCTTTTCTATATCAACTTACTTGAACCAGTAATTAAATTTTCAAATTCTGGCGTAGCTAACGAATACTGTATGACTGTATTCACAAATTCACAACGAACGCATTGAAGACAACAACCGTTATCACTCATGCGCAGATGAAATTGCCATATACGTCATTTCCAATTAATTTCTACTTTTTGGCTGTCAAACACGAAATGGACGAGAGCTCTACTTTGTCGTAATAAATCGCATTCATTGTATAATCTATAAAAACATTAAATGATAACCGAAAAAGTCAGTCCGAATCACTAAATAATACACGCGAGAATAGCGGTGACGTTTTCAAGATGACGTCAACGACCGTTTATGTCCCGCCAGTTTTTGACACATTGTAGCAGGCATAAAAGAGACGGATAAATGTGACGCGTGATCTTTATCTGAAGCGCTATAAAAACAGGTCGCTGGTATTTAAGAAAGGGGGCGCTCGTAAGTTAAGTTGACGGGAAAGTCCTTGACTTTATCTAGCCTCGTTTTCCGATTGGTCTTCACGCGCCGGTTAGTCACGTCCTCGTGATTTGTTTTGTTATTGAGTATTTGAGTTTTCTTTTTTAAATAATTTCATAATTGTCCTATAATCGAACGTATATGAAATTCAAAATAACCACGTGGATATACTTGCAGATTGAGACTGTATAAAGCTCATATCTTATGCTTCAAACTTCACGGTAGATTTATAAACTTGGATTTGACCCTGAATCTACGAGCGTAGGGTTTTTTCCCGTGAAAAACGAAAGGGGAAGAGCTGTTTTGATAAGGTAAACAAATGCATTCGTCTTGAAATAAACGGCGTGCTAATTATAATAAGTAAGGCTCGAATATTCGGGGACGGATTTACCTGCAAAATCCACGTACTTTTGAGATGACTTTTGAGATTATTCAATTTTCACCTAAAATTGCAGAGTAGAAAATGGACATTTTCATAGAAATAGCATCGAGGTAATTTAAAAGTTCGACAATTTTTGCTAGTGCGAGATATAATAAACGAGGTGGATTTTTGATTTTTTCAGTTTTCGTGGATTTTTCTGTATTTCAAATTTCAAGATGAAAGCACGCAGATTTCTAGCTGTGTTTAATTAAAGTGTTTTCATAGAGTTATGGGGTTTTGGAAGTCTGATCTCCCCCCTCCCCAAGAGCCCATAAAATGAAGATAATTAGAAATTAATCGGGGAGGAAAGGATGGGGGGAATTAAAATTAAGCACTCAATTTTAATCTAGCTGGCACTTTAAAGTGGCATTTTGAACTTTTTCACTTAGAATATCGGGATTTTTCGTAGTTATCCTATCGGTCAATTTAGAAAAATTCTCTGATGTAAATTTTACCAAATATTGGAGATTATCTAGTGCAACTTTGCCAAATTATAAAAATTTCTAAGGGTAACTTTAGCAGATTTTTTAAATTTTCTTTTTAAAAAATTTTTCGTAAGTCAAATTAAACGAAATTTTTCAGCTTCCTTGGTTAATTTTTCAAAATTTTGCTATGTGGATTACTTGTACTCTAAATTTACATAAGTCGATTTTGTAAAAGATTCGGTTCGTGCGAATTTAAAATTTTAACCGTTGAAGATAGGCCGAAATATTCAATTAGAAAGTTCTAGAGCATCGTAATATTAGTTTAAGGGAGTGTGTTCACCACTGAAATCCTATGGGTGAAATAGTGAAACTTTTGTATTATTGTTTAGCGTTATCAGTCGATATGTTTTAAAAATGGCAATTGTCCCTCTTCGAGGGACTTTCCATCTGTCCACTACCACTATTGGTTACAATACAAAAGTTTCACTATTTCAGTGGTGAACACTGAAAGTGTTCATGCGAAGTGTTAATGCGTACATTTAATCGTTAATCGCATAGTTAAGGTTGACTATTTATTTATTTTCTCGTATGTCTGCATCCTTGCATAGCACGAATGTATGGCAGGAAAGTTCGCTAACCTTTAATTGGTTATTGAATTTGGTAATTTTAAAATACTTTATACATTATTTCACGCCATACTATACGAACACGCACTAATTGTGGTATGCATGCATGTTATAATTTACGGAGTATCAATTTTGCATGGCATCAATCACCAATGCGGCAAAGCTAAACTTACTGGCCCAGCCCCCAAATAACGGGGTGGCCACAGATCAGGGAAGTCAGGGGAAAAAAGTGGTCATGGAAGTCTTGGAAATGTCAGGGAAATTTTCCCAAATAAAAGCAAAATGCTATCCCTGAACTCAGTCTGCTAGCTGCTCCATCTCCAATCCTCTTCAGCTAGACTTATAGCAAAATCTAGTATTTTGCCAAGCTTCTCATGGCAATTGTCATTTTATTTTTCATTATGACAAAAAAATTGATATGCATTAACGAGTAAGTTTTGGTCAGGGAATTTTGGATTTTAGTCAGGGAAAAGTCAGGGAAATTGAAAATGAAAATTTTGTGGCCACCCTGAAATAACCGCAGCGAGCTCCCCTCCCATGCATTCTTGCTATGCTAGGTTGCATACATACGGGAAATCAAACGAGCTGTTGGTTATACAGTGTTGCATGCACATTAGTTGTATCAAGAATAGATACTAATTAATGATTCATCGATGTTTGTTTCAGAATTTATTCCTGTCTAGTGCCTCATCTAGGAATTTTTCCATCAATTTTGTATTTGGCATTTTTATTTTCTGACTCTTTTGCACCTTTTGGTCGATCATTATGGCATCTGCTACTCAAAGTAAGCGTTGAGCTGGACAGTCTATTTCTAAAATGCAATCAATCGTAATTTTGTAATTGTTTACAGATGGAGTAACTATTAGTCAACTAATTCGGATTACTTCTTGGAACAGAAGCGATGTAGAGAGCTTACAGCCATTACGTAAGTCCAATCTTTATGAGAATATTTAGACAAAACGAAACCAGCAGTGTCGAATAAAAATTTGAAACGTACGAACTTTTTTCTAAATATGATTTTCTTTTATAAGTTTTTATCATTGCAGAGCACGTGATTTTTTTGTAGCAATTAAAAACTTTTAAATTTTTATAATGGTTCTTTTATATTTTTCCTCGAAATTTAAGTTGGGATTCAACGGACGGCTTCGAGTAAGTTATTATAATTATAAAGAAATACTTCCGCGTTTGTTTGATATTTTGGTATAATTTCTTTCTGAGATTTTATTTTCATCCGCAGCTTCGGTGGCCTTAACACTCGGTTTGTTGATATGGCTCGGCGTTTCTATTGCTGAGATAGTAATAGGTAAGTTCTTGAATATGAAACAGATACCGGAGTATACATGTAGCTGTGCTATCCTGCAATTTTTTAAACTTAGAACTACATCTGGGGTTGCATAATAAATGATGACGCCATGATAATAAATTAACAAATGACGTCATCAGAAATTTAACAGGGTTCCCCCAGACCTGAAAAAGTCAGAAATTTTGACAATGTCTAGAAAAGTAAGGAAAGAATGGCTTTAATTAAAAAAGTTAGGGAAATTCAACACAGTCATGGCGATCCAAAATTAATACTTCTACATGGTTAGCTCAGGACCCATTTTCTGAGTACAAATTTTCCACATTTTTCGAGGACAAATTTGCAAAAGTTTCCACGTTTTCCATGTAAAATTTGCAAAATTCTTAAGGTTTTCCAAGTACAGTGTACAAATTTGCAAAATTCTCTAGGTTTTCCGAGTTCAAATTTGCAAAATTGTCTGCATTTTCCAAGGACAAATTTTCAACATTTTCAAACATTTTCCGAATACAAAATTATCATATTTTTAGAAAAATTTCTATGTTAGTTTTCAAAACCTGGAAAAGTCAGGGAAATTGAAAATGAAATTTCTTATGGAAAAATGACCCATTTTTCGAAAATTTAATCGCACATTTTTCTCTTACATTTAATCAGGCATTTCTTCAGCTATTTAATCGAGCATATCATTGGACAAATAATTGGAAATATAATCAGACATTTTCAAGACATCCAAAACTTGTACAAACATAAGCAAACAGAATGTCTGTAATACTTTTGCTGAATTATGGTTTTGTTGAAATTGTAGG
>JAQGAO010006660.1:0-12037 GCA_034697705.1 Ommatoiulus sabulosus | reverse complement strand
TTGTAAGGGGTCCGTCAGATTGTTTAAATATTGCAAGGGGTCCATGATGATGAAAAGGTTAAGAACCCATGCTCTAAAAGACGGCCACGACTGTAATTCCTTTAGTCGTTTAGTGGTATTGCAGACACTAGATTTGGCGCCAAACAGTGTCGTTTAGCCTAGTGGTATGAAATTATTAGTGTTCTACTAATAAACATGAATCTTTTCTTCTTTCCCGATTTTTTTTTTTTAAAAGATATGCAGGAAAATGTGTCTTTTTTAAAACAGAGCCAGCAGCAGAAAACCAGGAAAATTAACTTGAGGACAGCCAAGCCATGAATCGAAACCGGGTCTACCGGTTCTCTATGGTTTCATTTCGTACGTCAAAGCTCAGCCCTTTCAGGAGAATTAAGAAAGCATCCTAAAAGAAGCAAAATCCCAAGACGAAGGAGGAAGAATTGGACGGAGAATTATTAATTTTAGTTCGGAGCCAAATAATAAGCGTACTTTATAATAATCGTATTTTTTCGATTCCCGAAAAAATAGAAATCCAAATGTCGATCACGATGTTGGTCTCATTCGATTCGTTTCGACGCCTGGAATGCGAATAAAGTTTAAAAAAAAACGTCATAAAACGAGTATAAGATGTCTAAAATGCCTTTTAAATTAAGAAAGAATACATTAACGTTTGAATACCGGCTGTTCTATTGTAGAGCTGCGTACATGCTGTCCGATGATTTAAAAATACCGCCTTATGAAGGCTAAAGCAATCCATATATACAGAAAAAACCCTGAAAGCACTTTATTAAGATTACGGCGCTTTAGTTAAAGACAAATCTGTTAGTAACCAAGCAACGACCCCATTCCATCATACAGCATACAGTGTGCTGCAAAAGTCCACTCCTTGCTTTATTGCTATTATCGTACAATATACATACATGTAGATTATGCATTTTTTGCATTACATCAGTAAACCGCAAATATCAAAAGCGTAGTCTAGCGCGCGACGCGACACTGGAAACCCACCTTTTGTAGGTTTTCTGGTCTTTGGCATATACCCCCGTATTACATTTATTAATTTTAGTTATCACCATGCCATATAATTTAAACTACATGTAGCCTACTTCATTGCAATTAAAACAGAAAAGGCTTTAGTTTCTCAACCAAAGTGGAAAAATTTCATGGAAAAAAAAAGGTATAACAAAAACATTAAGTGCGCATTAAAATAAAATAAAATATGGCGCCATATTAAATTGGTCCTAATTAGTTTCATTTTGAACGATTTATTTTTGTCTGAATGCAAATTCTTCAATTAGTACGAAATAAATGAAAACATAATGATCCTAAAAAATATTTGTAAACTACAACAGCAGTACCATAGTCAGTATACGATATTAATAGCCCCTTAATTCTCAGTAGCTAGTTTAACTCTTTGATAATTATTATCACCAGATTTCAACGACGATTATCAATCGTTACAAATCAAAATGCATTCCAACAAACTAGCATTTTATAGCATCATTTTCTTGAATCTTTAATCAATAAAAAGCACGTTATTTACAAAAAGAACTTCTTCAGTGTATAGCATCTGTACATACATATATAGGCACGTATAATTACACTAAAAATACGTGTTTATAAACAACAATAGCACACCAGACACAAATACTCGCTGGCAGTGTGGAAAAATTACTGGAAAAAACATTTAAAAAAATGGCCTCGGGAGGAATACCCTTAAACAGTTTTGCCTAGGGCTACTTTCCAGCTCATTTGTTCAATACACATTCTCTCCACGGACAAAACAAGGCTGAACCACCTTTTGAGTATTTAGTAAGAGAATGGACCCAACGTTCCCTCCATTTGTGGGTTTGGAGTCGTCTGGAATAATTTAAGTTGTCCATCACACGAGGAATTATTTAATGCATGCGTACGTGGATCAGCTGCATTTGGAAAATATCAATTGGGTTCAAGGATCAGGCATTCGCTTGATCTAATGGAAAAATGTCCAATTACCGGCAACGCAAAATCACCAAACTTCTAGAATCTGTCAAAGCACATGAAATTGACAACGTGATGAACGAGAATGCGTTATTAAGCTGCAACAAAACTCATACAGTCCAAGATTGCGAGTTAATCGAAAATACTGATTAGGATGAGAATGTCAATGGTGCCTTACAAATCAGGGTAGAAAATGCAATATTATGCCAGTTTTTTTTTGTTTTTTGTTTTTGCTGGAGAAATTCTATTGAGATAAAGACTGCAGAGCAATACAGGGAGCAGGTCAAACATCATCAACTAAATAATCTCCAAACAATTTCATGAAAAAAGCACACAATTATTACTGACCGCAGATTAAACTTGACATTAAGGCAGCGAAAAAATTCCACTCATGTGAAAATCACTGGAACCGTAACTAAATCAACCTTTGTATTTTGGTAACTCATCCAGAATCCATCGAAACATCGAAGAATCGCATTTTTTTTTAAAAAAGCAACAAAAGCATGGGAGCTCCAACAACTTTTCAAATCCTCTGGATGCAAAACTCGGGCCGCTTTGTCCTTCAGCACCACATCTAATAACGATTGAAAAACTTGGACCCCTGGATCTGAACTGATACACTTTTTATAACTATAATCATAGTTATGTTTCAGTTCAAAATGGGCTTGATCACACCGGACTTCCATTTCCAGCCAGCATGATCCGTTCCAGCGAAATGGAGGAAGGTGATGGAAGTGTCGGAGAGTGCGGGAGCGGAGTCGAGGAAGCAGATGAGGAGTTGGGATTGGTGCAGGCGGAGGAAGAAATGGGTGGCTCAACCACGAGCGAAGAGCGGGGAGAGGAGCATCCCATGTTGACCAGATGACCGTTGGCATGCCCATTTAAGCTGTGGCGACTGTCCGAATCCATGCTAACCATATTCGTTCCAGTGGAAGAATTTGGTCCACTGCACACCAAGCTTTCGACCGCACGATACAGGAACAAGTAATCATCCTAAGAAGCAAATGCAGAATATAAAAGTTGTAAATTGGCAAAAAATAGATTTCCAGGATTTCTTAAAGACTAAAGACAGGGGTTCAATGTTGGGCTACCTGATTTCTCCAAATGTGAGGCCGTCTCATGTAATACAGCTTGGCATACTGATAAACGTCCACTTTGTTTTCGAATTCCAGCTGCTTGCTCAAAGACGTCAGACAGCAAAAAGTGGCTGCTTCAGTACCACCGGTTCTGAAAACGATAATGAAATGAGAACACATTCACAGTTAGAGACTTGTTTCAATGCCTCTCTACTCGTTATGAAATCACATACAATATTAAATGGTTAACCTACCTATCAACTACAACAACTGGACCAGTCTGGTTATCTGCAAACCACTGTTGGACAATGCGTACCAAATCAAAGACCCCAGACAAGGGTGAGCAACACTCTGGCCAATTCGGACAGTAAATCATACGACAAACCAGCTCATAATCGTCCTACAAAAAACAAAAAAATTAAATTGCATGCGATGACAGAATTGGGAATGTTTCCTGGCTGTTAAAATTCAACCTACCTGGTTAGAGTGCATGATGAAATCCTTGGTTTGATAAAACGAATAATCAGTTTCACTGGACAATTTCGCTGTGAAGATTTCCGAAATAAGAGGATCGTCCTTTGTCGGCCAAAATGGCTCAAAATTCTAAAAGAAAAAAAAAACATGTAAAGAACGACAAAACTGATGACATAGTGCCTTGAACATAACTGAAAGCAAACAATGCAGATAATCAACAAGCCTCACCTGATCATCAACGGCGGAGATGACAACAATCGTCTGCACATTATGGTCCCAAACCATTTGCCAAAAATCAGAGGAAACATTTGGCAGTGGATGCTGAGTTATTATGAATTCACGCAATTTGTGAAAGCCCTATTTCAAATGGGGAAATCTTTAGTGTTTGAATAACAAAGTTGCATGTAATCAAAGGTCTATCATAAATATCCTAAACAAACATTTCTTGTACAAACCTGTAGGAATGTGGCATTGATGTAGTCAGATCCTTCAATACCAGGTTTTGTGGAAATGTGAACCCGATAGGTTTCGACAGGGACAACGTTTTGGTCACGATTTTTGCTAACGTTGCATGGCTTGCGAGCAGAGGCCAACTGGAAGTCTTTGGGCTCAAAGCAGGTCACTCGCCTGTACTGCCGCTCTAGCAAATGCCATCCGTGCGGTGATGAAGGTGTTGTCCTGTGCACATCTCCTTGTGGTAACAGAGCCGTGGAGTTACGCTCAGCATCGCCAGAAGTTTGCAAGCATTGCAAATAACGTCCAAGGTAAGGCAGCCCCACCTCAGTCTCTTCGCTCTCGATGGCCTCCAAGAGAGCGTCATGAATGAAAATATACTGCTCCTGATGGCCAAACAAAATTTTTAAAATCATAGAAAGGACAAAACGAATGTCTGCTTCAAATGTTCATCTCACTTACCTCAGTTTGCACTAAGTAATTGCGCTGACTTCTTATGTGTTTGAGGAAGCCGAAGACGTTTATGTCCCTGCTGCGTTTTATCTGCCGCAGCATCGCATCTAGTACGATGTAAGTGCCCGTACGCCCCACTCCAGCGCTAAAACATGGGAAGATCATTCATTATAGTCACTTATTTGACATTAGCGTCAATGATTTATTAAATCTTTTAAACCATGTCAAAATGTGAGAAACATAATTATATGAAATGCAGACCTGCAGTGCACTATAATTGGCCCAGCATCATCTGGATTAGCTGCCGCTGATTTGCGTACAAAGCTGAGCACTGGTAAAGGATGCTCAGGCACACCATGATCTGGCCAGTTAGTGTAATGATACTGATAGACCATGCGCTCGCACTGATGTTTCTGTCATGGGAACGAGCGGATTAAATAAACAGCAATTGATATACAGCTCCAGTTGAGTGGTAACAGAAAGTGAACAGCTTTGTACCTTCCTGACTTTGAGATTTTTTAACGTAAACGTTCGTATTGTGTACGTTGACAGAACAGTTTCTTTAATGAGCCTCACTTGGATGAAACCGTGGGTCTCCAAGCCCTCTTTGGGCCAATACATATCACATTTCCGCTAGAAATTAAACCAATGTTTAATTACAAAAAAGTGCAACAAATACTTTATATATGCAAATTTATACATTTGAAAAATTATGCATTTTAAATAGGTCAATCTAAGAACAATAAGAATATATATTCATCCCTCTTTAGAAATAACGAAGATGAAAACGTCAAGTGATAGCAAGTGCTATTATGAAGTAAGCTTGATTTCCACAGGATAATGTTACGCACCCTTCCCATAGTAAACCATTATTAAAAAATAATGAAGCAATATTTGCTACAACCTCGTTATGCTAATATTAAAGCATAAAGGCTCTTCAATAAGACAAAACCACCAAGGCCTAGTGAAATGTATTTCTTTAATATTCTGCGACAGTTTTTTTTGTTATCGTATTCAGTTTTCCCATCATAATTTTCCTTAATCACTCGGGAACACTCCCCGGTTAAACCCGAATTCATTATTTATGGGAATTATACAACGGGTAATATTCAAGGAAAAAAGAAGGTGCACGTGGCCGTAACCAATTCCCCTGTTTATCAAATTATTCACATTTATATTTGCAAGGCTTATCCCTAAATAGAATTTTTCAAAAAAACATTCCTGTGGTTTAAGTTTTTAACTTGCCCAAGCATGCATGTGAAGTGTGCAGTAATACAATGCGGCCCAAAGTGCATTAAGCAAATTTAGGTAAAGCGTAAAGAAAAGTTGTGCAATAACAGTCACCAACAATGAAAACAAGAGAAACAGCAAAGAAAGAAGAAGAAAAGAGGGATGATGACGTACTGTGTCTTCGCTTACCCTTCCCCGCTCAATTAGATTAGTAATCATTACAATAATGGCCACTCGTTGCTCCCAAACCATTCGCCAAAAGTCAGCGAAGGTAGAGGGTAACGGACCTTGTGTTCCTATGTAAGCTTTTGGCTTGTGATAACCCTGAAAAAATTATTATAAACCCTTAGTACTAGTTATTTTTTTTAAAAAACGAGACAGTTATTTTTAAGTGTTACAGGAGCCACTCACATCAATATAATTGGCATTAATATAATCGCCACATTTCTTCTGACCAGGTAGCTGCCGGAGGAGAACTCTGCTATGGTCGTCTGTGAAAAATGTATGCGTTAAAAACGTTTGTTTTGCAACTTTTTAAAACTTTGGCTACACTTTAATGCAAAGCACTTTCGTAGTAAAACAATTTCAAATTTTTAACTCACAAGCCACAATATTGAGATATCGATTCTTGGACTTATTATCCGCAGTTTGAGATTGCTCAGCAGAATAGTCGCCCACGGTTACTTGTTGTATAGACTGAATTAGAAAAAAGATGGATATGATTGTAATTAATGGTGAACAGATCAAACGCCCTAAGATTTCTGATAATATGACATCAATTACCTCATACTCCTTGGAAAACCCAATATCACCATCAGCATGCAGATTAGAGACATGTTTGATCCACAAATGAAATGGAATGGACGGATATTCCGACTCGTCTGTATTTGGAAGAGTAAAAATTGTAAGACAACCAAAATTAAAGAGCTTACGAAACACCGAATGCAACAACAAGACTTGCCATAAATTTCGTTCATGTTCAACTGCGATGCGTTATTTTTCGGTGGAGGTGGATCGTCCAAATAGTAATACGTGGCTTGGAAGCATTTTCTGCAATCAAAAGGGCATTATTGAAAAACCTTATATCCACCTTAATTTGTAGGCAATCATCAGGAGAAACCGAGTAGCCACATGGTAATTCACATTTTAAGTAATTAAATTCAGCGTGACACCATAAGAAAACAAGAAAGCTGTTAATTCCAGCTATGTGGGCATTACTGCCATGAAAACCCATGGCAACGCAAACAAACCAGTTGAGTAAATAATTTCAGTGACAACAAAAAGCGATAAGCTAAACGATCTGAATCAGTGGCATAGGCCTTTTTAAATAACATTATCTAATCTTAAAAAAGTCTTCATTAAATTCGTATAGCAACTTGAGTCCAGGTTTTCCAACCTCTACTAATCCATCATGTTTCTAGGTAACTTCAACAAAATTCATAATTTGTTAGCTTCAACAGTAAGTAAATACTTTGTATATTTTGAGAATGACCTACATGTGGCAAATGCAAATTGCCCTATTTCACCCAATGTTTAGCAAAATTTGACTAAAAATGATTAAACGACAATTTAAAAATGATAACTTTGGAATAATAACTACAGTATAATAACGCTTGTTGAAGCAGTAGAATAATTCTACAAAAAATTTGAAGTTGATATTCTTACCTCCATAAGATGAGTGCCAAAATGGCCAAAATGAGGGTGAAGGAAGCACAGACGAGGCCAGCGATCATTCCAGCACTGACACCATCAGCGTCACTCATTGGTTCAGGGTAGTTTGCCACTAAAATTGCGCATCAAGAAATTTGAAA
Organism: Ommatoiulus sabulosus; assembly: GCA_034697705.1. Classification (NCBI taxonomy): domain Eukaryota; kingdom Metazoa; phylum Arthropoda; class Diplopoda; order Julida; family Julidae; genus Ommatoiulus; species Ommatoiulus sabulosus. The sequence continues at coordinate 4,563 of JAQGAO010006660.1, read as the reverse complement.
GGCAATTCAGGGGAGCGAGGAGAAAAAAATGGCTGAAAATTGAGGAATTGAACTTACGGAGGCTAGAACAACGGGGATGAAGTAATACTTTGCGTGAGTCTGAAAATGGTCCCTTGTAAATGTGGTTTTTCTCGATCAGGCTTCGAGTGGCACCACGCACCTTGACTTCATACATTGTATTTGCGGTTAAATTAGGAATGAACATCTAATGGATAAAAAAAATGTGGTGGTTAGTCAATGTGCAGTTATAAAAGACTGGTAATTTTAAAATACTGCAATCAAAGACACTGTCAACTGAAGCAATTTTTAAAGCAACTGCATTTTTCTTAGCAATTTTGTAAAACTTCAACGTTTCAAGCTTCACAGAATTGAAGGTAGTTAAGAATGTCAAGTGGGAAATTGTTATCTAATCTTTCCAAGAATTTTTTTTCAAATGTAGGGAAGGTAAAGTTAACAAGATTGCCCAACTTAGTTTCTTAAGAAATATTGAACCAGCTCGTTGATGCTAGAATTTCCCGCTGCCAATTGATATAAACTAACCGTATGATCCTCTCGGTTGTTTGGGCTTTCGACGGCCAAATGTTCAAAATCCCGTGAAATTTCGGACCGATAATACACATAGTAATAGTCCACCTGGTGGTAATAAAGGTGAGGTCGTTGCCAATGCAAATAAAGGCTGTCAAATGACTGACAAGTAAGATTCAGGATTTGCGGATGGCTGGGGCCTTCAACGTCTGTCCACACTGTCAGCATCTCGCTTGGCTCGCCTTCATTTTCAACCGTAAATGCCTTGACCCAAATTTTATATGCCCTGTAGGGCTCTAAGGAAATGAAAATAAAGGAATCCCAAAATCGTTAAAATGGTAAATTGAAAGATGGGCAACAGAGAAAAAATCTGAACAACGATTGAAATTTTAGCATGCCACCTACCTAGTTCAGTGAGAACGTATTCCATTTTACGTTCAGTATTTCTGAGCGTTCTTACATCTGTGTAATTTTTGTGCATGTAATAAAGCCTGTATCCTTTGATGATTCCATTGGGATGTTCTGGTTGGTGCCATTCCAACTTCACCATGTTGTTGGTCACCTGTACCACACGCAGGGTCACAGGTTTGCTCGGGACTACAATAATAAACAGTTATGGTGTGAGATAAAGGGAAAAATTGCCTTATAATTAAGAGCTTATTATTTTATTTTAGCATGTACGAGTGCACTTTGTGGTCTAGAGGATATCAAATCGTTGCAATCTTTCTTCATGTTTGGTCCAGCATTTCTTTGAAAATTGTCACAATAGCAACTGTTATTCTCAGTTTCAAAGTCTCCATAAGAGCCATGGTGCTAGAGTTGGATAGCCGATAGACAAAAAATAAGACGCCATTTAGCTTCTGGCAACATGAGCGGCACTTGAAAGATTGTTCCATACAGTAGATATTTGCAAATTTACACAATAAAAATTTAACATTTTCCAACAAAATGACGCCTACTATACGCTTCTAACTAAGTTTTTTAGATGTTTCTTAATGCGGAAAAAGTCAGTGTGCACCCTGTACAATTACAGTGATGTACTTGTACAGTACACTGAAGATTACTACAGCATAATTCGAGCAATATAATTAATTTAACCAGACCAATGCAGCCCACACAATTTTTGTAAAGTTTTTCAAACTATGTAGAAACGATGAGCAAAAAATACATTTATGTGTCTCGCCACTTCAACAAGATTCATAAATTGAAATCATAAAAGTGGCCACCAACAACACGATATGGCAATAGCCTCCAACAAGTTTTAAGCCAAGTTACTACTGTATGACAAAGCCTGACTTAATTCAGATACAAAGAAAAGCGGCAGGAAATCAAATGACAATTGGGGTAGGGTTGGGAAATAGTTAAAATTGTCTACAGACAGCAAATAGATGCGAAGTAGTGTGGGAGGAAATGGAGGGAAAGCCAGAGGTCGGGAAGTGACTGATGAGAACGAAGAAGAGGCATGTGGGAAACTGGGAGTGCCAAATATGGGGTGACTAAGGGTGTGCAAACTACAAGTCAGTTTTCAGAGTTGGTTTTTATCATCTCAAAAAAAAAAAAAACGAGCAAAATTTCTATTAAGTGAAAATAAGGTTATAACAATTACTGTACATTGCCCAACTGCGTTTACATGTTCCTTGGATAAATATAATTTCGGAGGTAAATTTCATTTGTCACAACTTTGATCCATGAATCAACATTTTGGAATTTCACGAATTGCGCCATTGCAAAATTCACCCAACTACCAAAATAGCACGTACTGCTAAAACATGGACAGGACATTTACATTACGTTAAAAGAGCAATATTATTGTCCCGGACCGTGTTTCAAGAAACACTTGAATGACCTACATATTAAAAATTTAACCAGGTTATGCTAAAGCACCCATTATCAAGGTGCACAAAGCGAAACAGCCTTGAATTAAAAGTATATAGAATTACCTGCCAGTTTTTTTCATACATTACAAGAAAAGTCCCAATTAAGGGTCAACCACCTTATCCTGAATATCAAATTTAGCAGCTGGTAAGAATAAATTATTATGCAGAGGATTTTCACAACATTATCAACGACGTTTCTACATGTATATAATTTCCTCAAGAATTGCATGTGCGTTTTGCTATAAGAGTGTAGATGATCTCTATATTTCGTCCGCTTTTTCACAGGCACTCAACATTAAAAACTGCGAAATAATGAGGTGCACTGGCGATTTCTACGATAAATTTAAATCACGAACGATCGGCAACAAGCTATTACTGTATAGAATAATAATAATACTAATAAAACATTGTTGTATGATTTCCAGCGCTTCGGGACACCCCATGTTTCGCGGAGCATTAATTTTCAGCAAAATCAATAAGGCTACTTCATTACAATCAAATTTTGGTATAAATTAAAACGTCTAGACGCTGATACATAAATCATGCAACAGAAAAAAAAAGATAACTAAATTAACCTAATTGCATAATTACATACAGGTAGATTAATATTCAGATTATAAACGATCTCAAAATCATTTAAAATATTTAAAAATCATAACCAATTCATAAAACGCATCAAGCATTCAAGGAGTTTTGGTCACTTAAATGTAATTCAAATTTATTACAAATTATAAGAAATTGCATAAAATGTACATGTACTGGAGGATGTTTTAATGAACGGACAATATGGTCCATTTCGGGTCATCGTATTGGAGCGGTAGGGGAGCGCTCAACGTCTTCCCAATGCAGTTACATGGTGAGCGGAATTCCGCTCTCCATCCGAACTTATCGACTAAATAAATAAACTATCAGAGCAGTGCCCATTTAACCCTTCATCGAGTGTAACCTTTCTAACCACGCATTTAATCTAGATACCAACGCTTGATAAAAACAATTGCGGGGAGTTCCCCGACCCTGCTACAATCGTACAAAAATAATAACACGAAATAAACAGCAGATTAGATACATAAAAGCGTACCGAATTCGGAGGGGCGCGGGTGGAGATTTTTTGGCCTCAAATCAAGAGCAAATATCTAAGCTAACATTCAATTTTTATCACAAAAAAAAAATTCCCTTTCTATCAATCCCAGTAACAACGATCGATTCTCATCAACAGCCAAAGATCATTTTTTCGAGCGCTATCCATTGGCAATCGGCCATATTCCCTTTAAAAACCCCAAAGATGGCCAAAAAAAGAGCAAACACAAACAACGAGAAATCAGTCTCCAAGCAGCCAAGATTTCGAAAGAGCGGCTTAAACTTGGACGAGCGTCTGAAAGATTTCTTTTCACTAAGATTTGGGTGGAGATTTTCTTACCTCTGTACGGCTGAACCATTTTATTTTGTTATTCCAGTATGTAATAATAATTGCATTAAAATGAGGGTTGGATACGAGTAGTCTTGCGGACGACGGGGGTGGGAGGGCGCCAAACTGGGAGGGAAAATGATGCCAGCCAGCGCAACAGGAAATCCCCCATAACCCACTTGCATTCCCCCTCGACAAACTTTTTACACCCTCGAAAAAACTTCCGGAAAATTGCGACGAGATAACCGTCCAGACCCCGCCTCAGTTTCAGTCCGCGATGCGAAACATGGCAGCTACATGAAAACCCTACTTTAGTTTCTTTTTAAATTTCCAAACATCATTCACAAACGTCAAAAGAAAAAACCCTATCTGCAAGAAATCGCTTTATTACGTGACATCGTTAACAGACTCGTGGCAATGTGACCATCTCAGAATCTCTTCGAGAGTGGCTTATTGACATCGTTAAAACGCTTTCCTGAGATGCTAAAATATTGCCCAGCACACGAATGAGTAATTGGGCGAATAATTCCGCACCGCGCATTATTCGATAAAACGTTCGCGTGTGAAGAAAACGGGGCGTTTTATCTAAGAAACTGGGAGGAAGGCGATTTCCCACAGCTGACGCTATAACAATAACGACAAACGTTCGGGGAATTATCCCTAGGCGCCAAGGATCACATTGCCAAACGAGACAAGCAGCTGTCGGCACCTAGCGGCCTCTACGGGCAACTGGACTTCCCCGAAAAAAAAAAAAAA
>JAQGAO010006659.1:0-12037 GCA_034697705.1 Ommatoiulus sabulosus | reverse complement strand
TGGATTGCAGCATTTCTCTCGGGCCGCACTCAAAGGGTTGTTGTTGATGGCTGTGCATCGGAGTGGGTGAGTGTCACATCCGGTGTTCCTCAGTGATCCTGCTTGGGGCCTCTACTGTTCTCATTGTATGTCTCAGATGCGCACATCGGGATCGAGTCAAGTGTCCTCAAACTTACTGATGACCTCAAAATGTATCGAGAGGTGCTTAATGTTGGCGATAGCAATGCAATGCAGAGGGATATCGACCAGCTCAGTGCTTGGAGTGCTCAATGGCTTATGGAACTTAACAGTGCAAAGTGTTAGGTTATGCATCTTGGGAGTAGCAACAAGAATTTCAATTATTCCTTGGAGGGTAACCTAATGCAGGTGGTCACAGAAGAGCGTGACTTGGGTGTAACGGTGAGTTGCACTCTGGGTGTTTCTGCGCCGTGTAACACTGCTGCTTCATTGGGGAAGCACTGTGTAGCCTTTCTTGCAAGAAACCTTCCCAAACTTGACACAACCAGCTTCAGGAAACTCTACACCACGTTGGTTTGCCCTGGATTGGAATTTGCTGGCACGGCCTGGAATCCATGGCTGCAGAGGGACAAGCAGAGACTGGAACATGTGCAGCGGCTGGCCACCAGACGTTTGACACGATTGGGTTGTCTCTCTTATGAAAACAGGCTGAAGCGCCTTAAGCTGACAACACTGGAAGTACGAAGAACCAGTCGCATGCAAATTGAGGCGTTTAAAATTATAAAAGGGCACCTAGAGGTTAACTGCCAGCACTTCTTCGATCTTCATTCGGGTGTTACTCGGGGCCACGAACTGGCTTTGCTAAAACCAAGAGCCCGCATTGATCTGAGGAAGTATTTCTTCAGCCATAGTGTGGTCAATGCCTGGAACTGCATCCCTGGAGGTGTGTTTGCGAACTGTGATAGTGTGAATTTATTCAAAAATAGGCTGGACAAAGCCATGTGTTCAGTTTAATGTTTTTAATGGCAACAAGCTAGTATAGCTTTCGCTTAAATTGTAATTATAATAATAATAATAATAATAATAAGCCGAAATTTGTAAATGCGACCTTGGAAGGTCACCAGGGTCGACCTATTGAGCCGTCGATCCTCACATTTGAAAACATATCATGTTTGGATAACAATTACATAGAAATCGTGTTGCTTTCGTTTTTCTCTTACAACTCGAGTTTTTTAAATATTTCAAATGCTGAATTTTTATATTTTTACTTTAATGATGCCAGACTGCTGTATTCCTTTATCAAAATTTAATCACTGCCTGATACGTTAAAACGTTGAGCAGTGCATGATTAACACCCAGCATAGTTAGCAGTTGCTAACTAATGTATTAGTTAACTACAGTTACGACTGAATAACTAATCATTATTAGTTTTGGTTAACTAACAGCTAAAACTATTTACTTTTTATTCGTTAGTAAACAACTTATTTTTATAATTTTTTTATTTGTAGTTGGAAGAGCAACTAAAACTATTTATTTAAGAAAAAAAAATAGTTGCGAAGAAAACTAACAACTATTAGTTTATTTGTAGTTCAACTAATTTTGAGCAACTAATAACTGACATTTTTTAATGTCATTTAAAAATTACTTTTTTTGCTTTTTCTGGTTACCAGAAGTCTGTAGCATACGTATTTAGAGTATTCTGAAAGTTGGCAAAATATTTTGAGTCTAAAATACTGACACTGTTAAATATTATGACTACTAAAGATTCAATATCCAGTCTCTTCTCCTTCTTTTAAAATGATATGCTTTTGTAGATTGGATTTCTTTATAAATTTAGAACACAAATGTGAAAATTTCGCCACATAATCAAGTATTAAGATTGTTTTCTAATAGTACGCTTCAAATAAAAACGTACTTGCGTTTAATAAATTATCAATGGTGTTTACCTTTTATTACTTTTTTTTATAATCCAATTTTAGCATTATGTTTTCATAGAAGGTAAACTTCACAGATAATTCATCATAATTACATTTTTATTTAAAGCATAATATTAACTACAATCTTAATATTTATTTATAAGACAAAATTTACCCATTTGTAATCTATGAAAAAGATAGTCTACAAAGAATTATAATCTATGAAGATGATATATACTGTATATTTGTTATTCATAAGATTGATATCATCACAAAGTAATAACAGATAGAAACTTTTGATTTTAGACTGATAACATTTTGCCGACCTTCAGAATACTCTGTGAGGATTGACGGGTCAATAGGTCGACCCTGGCTACCTTCCAAGGTCAGAATTGCAAATCTTTTTTTTAATTGTTGGAATGTGTACCATGTAAAGTGCATGCTCCACATTCCAATTGCCATATAAAAGGCCATGTAGTGGCCTACACTAGTCAGTCTAAAGTCAGTCATCAGCCTGTGTTAGGCTAGTCAGAGCCAGTGTTAAAGCAGTCTTAAGCCAATCTCCCATGTGGGATCGTCACGGTCGGGTCGCTCCCTGGTGTCAGGGATGAGTGCCCCTCTTGCCACCTTATGCTCTCGTGATGTAAGTTTTATGTTGAACGCAATGTAAAGGACTTATTCTCTGAATAAACCTGCTGTTGACTTGTTCATCATTGCCAAGCCTGATTCCTGTGATGTGCTACGGTAGGAGCTCGCCCCAGACTACACCCCTGGCACTTTAAAGCACCAAAAGGCCATGCGAGTTCCTCACATGGTGGAGGTGCGGGGTATTCCCCCTACCTGCAAATTTTTAGGCAGTTGATTGTCTTGTGGAAGATTGAAGAAATCCGTAAACATTTGTCGTCAAGTTTGAAAGATTTCGTTGCTACAGCTTCGGTGGTGGCTGCTGTGGCTGTGTCCTTGGCTGTCGGAGACGGGACTGCGATTCGTGGCTGCGGCTGTGGACGTTGTTGGGGATCTTCGGTCTGGTTATCGCCGATGTCCGGAAGGTGCTGCTGCTCTAATTTAAGGTGGAAGTTAGCGTCATTGTTGTTGTGAGTGCTCAAGAGTGCCATCGTCACTGCCATCTATGGCAGGTATTGCTGTTTTGTTGTCGTTGCCTCAGCCACCAGGAGGTGGTCGTGAGTGCTGTCTTCGTCAAGAATGGTCAGAATGCCGTCATTGGTACATCATAGGTGGAAATTGGCGTCGTGTTTCGCGGTGAATGGGAAAAAGTGCTATTGTCACGGCCATCGATGGCAGGTATTGCGGTCCTGTCGTCATCGACTCAACCATCAAGAGGTGGGAGGTGGCAGTAATTACCGGCCACCCAGAGTATCATCGGACATGCTTTTGTGGTTTGCCAAATGTTGGCTAGCCACTCTTGTGCTTCATGTTCGAAGGATGCTATTGCTGTGGTATATCCTGTGGTGAGCCCACCTGAAAGAACATTTCTCCACTCATTAGTGATTGGCTTTGGATCTTTTTAAAGTGCTATAGATTAATTCTATGATTTATATGATCGTCACTAATGTTTTGCTTGGAAATAGGAGTGAATTTAGCAAATACTCATGACTTTGTGAAGTGCTTGACACTTGGGATGGTTTTGTGGCCTGGTTTTATGTGATGTTTATTGTTACAACGTAATTGGTGAAACTAATGTTTCACTTGTGAGCCTGGTTGAGAGGACATGTCTTTTTGGAAGTAACTGGGGTTTGGCACTTTAAATAGTTAAAACCTTGCTCAGAGACAAGCTGCGGTTTAGAGGCGGGTGTGAGGATCGATGGGTCAATAGGTCGACCCTGGCGACCTTCCAAGGTCGGAATTGCAAATCTTTTCTAATTGTTGGAATGTGGACCATGTATAGAGTGCATGCTCCACATTCCAATTGCCATATAAAAGGCCATGTAGTGGCCTACACTAGTCAGTCTAAAGTCAGTCATCAGCCTATGTTAGGCCAGTCTAGAGCCAGTGTTAAAGCAGTCTCAGGCCAGTCTCCCATGTGGGATCATCACGGTCAGGTCGCTCCCTAGTGTCAGGGGGGAGTGTCCCACTTGCCACCTTATGCTCTCCTGATGTAAGTTGTATGGGTGGAACCACAGTGAAGCAAGCTTCGGTTATAGCGACCGGGTGTCGCTAAGTGGTATTGCAGACGCATAACACGAAGCGACACTGTTTTGCGCCAAAAACAGTGTTGCTTCCACCCTATGTTGAACGCGATGTAAAGGACTTATTCTCTGAATAAACCTGCTGTTGACTTGTTCATCGTTGCCAAGCCTGATTCCTGTGATGTGCTACGGTAGGAGCTCGCCCTAGACTACACCCCTGGCCCTGTAAAGCACCAAAAGGCCAGGCGAGCTCCTCACAACTAAATACATCCTTTATAGGCTTCAAGTACCAGAAAACGCAAACAAATGATTTTTAAGTGACATTGAAGACATTTTAGTTGTTAGTTGTTTAATATTAGTTTAACCTCGAATAAACTATGTAGTTGTTACTTGCCAGTACAATTAATTTTTTTCAACTAAAATAGTTAAGTTGCTCTTGCAACTACAATTAAAAAGTTATAAACAATAGCTATGTATTAGAAATTAAGAACTACGCTTATAGTTGCTAGTTGCAACTACAACTAGTTGTAGTTTAAAACTATTAATTGCAAATAATTTTTGCCCAACCCTGAGACCCAGCTACTTGGAAGATGAGACCAACTATTTAGATTTTGTTTGCCATCGGGAATTGACATTTAAATGTCACTTGCATAAAAAGTTTGAAGTAAAAATGTAATATTTTTATGCTGAACTACAGTAAGTTTCAAATACCATGAAAGGTTGTTGAAATAAATATTAAAAAATATTATTTTCAATCATAATCCCTGGAAAGGCAATTTCTATTGTCAAATAAATATTTGCATTTGCCTAAAAATAATGCAATAAGTACATAAATAATATAATATCCATTTATTTTATACACTACAAGCTCGTAGGTAATTTTTATAACTTAATTCATTTTCCATGCATTGGTCAATTTTACAAGTTTTTAAGAATTACATGTATAAATTCACATAGTAATTTTTTCAAAGTACATGTCTTAGATTTGTTTATATACTTATATTTGTAGCATGCTTATCGTCTAAACATTTGAAGCGTTAGACGGTGGTGTAACAATTGGATATATAACTTCATTAAAACGTATACACTCGCTTGCTATTTTCATGTAGCCCTGTAAGGAAATATCAGAATATAAGTTGTACAATAATGGAAATTTTCTGTGATATCACCAAGTGGAATTTACTTTTTATTTTATATATTTGACGCATTTTTGCTTACCTGTTCCCCCCACATCGTTCCCCAGCTTTATTGTGGAGTAAAAGAAAAACGGAAAAGTATGAAACAACAGGTTTTAAAAACCAAATTCATAGTTTTTTTCAACATGGAACTGTTTTTCGGATTTCAGTTTTAGCTCATGGTGTAGGAGATAAACTTCAAATCAAGCTTGTTAAGTTATGCAATTTGATAGAATTCATTTTTTTAAAAGAAACTTCTTATATTACTATATGTTTGCATCTCAAGTAATTTCATTTGCAAATCCCTAATCATAAAGATGGAATAATTCGTACATTTGTTACCTAAGCTGATGTGTATGTAGCCTACGTATAGAATGATCCGCATACTGTACTTGTAGCCAAATCATATTTTAGAACTTAATTTTTGCTCACAAACCGTTATTTGGTTGCTTATAATCCAATGGTTAAAACGAGAATCTTATTTGTTCCTTGTTGTGTCATCCAGGTGACGTGCTTACTTATTTCTGATGATGAAGTAATCACTTCCATACCCAACGATTAGGACACAGTCATCCTTAATTTCTAGAAAACAGAGGGGGTCGTCGTAGACACCTTTAAAAGCAGTGTAAAATAATAGATGTAGTTAATTTCAAGTTTAACATTTTACGAGCATAAACCCATTTTAGATTTTCTGCAGCAAAGGAAAATACAGTAGGCTAGCAGATACATATTTTATTGCAAGTAACCAAACAGTGACGACCAATGTCCAAACCTGTTGTACAGTAGATATTTAGCGTTTAAATGATTTTCCTCAAGATGCCACTATAAAATGCCATTTTTTTGTTTTGAATTTCTATATTTTTGAAGATTTAATAATTGCAGAATTTGTCCACTACGTATAAAAAGAACTTACCCGATTCATACAGTTGGAAACCAATAGTGCTGGAATCAACATAGCCACATGCAGGGCCTACTGTTGCCACTATATACCTTAGTTCATCATCGCTACTGACTTCGTAATACACATAATCGTAAGCAATTGCCCCTTTGTTGATAGCATTGTAGCGGCAAATTCCATCCTATATCAAATACAAAGCTTGAATAAGTTTGCAAATGACAAATGAGTGTACGACTGCTTAATACAATAAAGCATACCCTTTAAGTACCTAAATTTACATTTATTTATATTAAATGCATAAATTGTGAGCAATGCTTATGAGGAACAGTTGCTAAATATGGAAATATTACTTTAACATTATTTCCCTAACATAATGAATGCTAGGTCAAAAATCAGCATAACACATAAATGTAAATGGCATTTTTTGCAATTATGATTATTAATTTTTGTTGAAAAACATTTCATCAAACCTTTTTTCTGTATTAATGGCAATGAATTGACAGCTTTTGTCACTAGCATAGTCATAAAATATAATTCTAAACATTCGATTAAATACTATATGTCTGACACATTATCATACGATGTAATTTTAATATGCCTCACTTAATTAGGTTAACTATACCAGTAAATTAGAAAACAATTTGCAAATACTCAAGAGTGCATTATTTTCAGTTTGTCAATAATAATTAAGATAAGTTGATAATTTTCTTACACGTTCTTCATATGGATAAGAAGCTTCTGTGTCAATTCCTTGATTATCGATGATGTAATCATAGGCTTTATCTATGTAACCCCCACTGCAACCTTTATTGCCATAATCCCAGGTACAGTCCAGCAGATTTTGTTCACTAAGCGATACTAATTTGCCATTAGCAATACATGTTTGGGATTCCAATGATGCCACCTGTTATAAAAGTACATGTTCGATGTTTAGCATTTACAGGTACATGAATATACACTCGTATTCAAAATCTAAACATAATTTATATACTTGTTTTTTAATGCAATTTGAATATTTTATGATAGGTGTTAATAATTTATAAAAAAAATCCAAAATGGTATAATTGTGTCCAAAATTTTTGGTTGCATTTAAGTAACGTGTTTAAAATGTACATACACAGCGTATTGGCATGTGACTCACCATCTTCCACAATTATTCGGAACATTTAAAATGTTCACAAATAAATATATGCATGCATAATAATTGGATTGACCTTTAGACATTCTACCAATCCCAACATAAATACATTATATTTCACAGAAACCATGCTAGACATTTATTAAAATGTGAAAATCGAAGGCAAATTACTAATTGTATAAACAACAGATTTGCAAATCAGTGCTCCCCCATTAATTTTTTCAAAGAATATTAATTTTAAAATGTGGCAGTATTACAGCTTGTGAGAGATATGCTAATCTACCATTATCCTAAATAAACTTATAATTTAAGCATGCCAGCCGTGCAACGTACGTAAACGCACGATGTAGCATCAGCTATGGGTGTTTATATTTGACAAACGATTTAATATTTAAATGCACTTTAATGAACATACCGCACAGAAGGCCCAATCACTTCCGCATTGACCTGGCTCCTTCACATGTTCAACACACCCATAATCACGCCAGTCAATATAGTCAGGAATGTCTGTTAGATTGGTATTGAGTGCCTTGCGCAACGTGTGCAGTTGTGGATTTCTTATGCGCGTTGATTTTCCTGCATTCTCTTTATTGATCTATGCAACAATTAATTATGATCATGATTATAAAGCTTGATTACATACTACGTTAAAGGCAGTACACATTTCAAGATAATTTGAATTATTAAAGGCAAAAACTCAGCTGGTCAGTTTTCTGAATAGGTGGGGTTAAATATAAATGTTTTAATAAAAGGAAAAAGCTGCTTTAATCTTGAACTTGTTCTTCCTACAGTTGTCCTTTCCAATTGTTTAGTTTTATTTTCAGTGTGAGTACCATAGCGCAGTAATCACATTTGCTACTTAATTTTGAGTGAACATGTAAACTTAAGATTAATTAAACTTCATTAAAACTCATTTGACAATGAGAAGCTTCTAGAAGTGGACAGATAAATGTAGATATAAAAAGTCGAAGATTGGATTATTCGAAGTATTTACTTTAATCAAACTAAACCAATAACTTTTACACTTAGTTTTTAGAACTTTATATGCAATTCAATTATTTGCCAATTACTCAAAGCAATGCACCTGACATCAAGAATGCAATTATTTCACGTACATGTAATTTCCTTCCTTTTCAAATTCATATTTTTAATTTAAATTATGTTTGGACAGTGTTCTTAAACATACGATTAATGTAAACTTTTAAGTAATATTTTCCTTGTTTATAACATTAAAGTGTGGTATTTCGCGCAGCTTTTAACAATTAAGGTATAACAGAATAGACAGGAAACTTTACTAACCATGTCTGCAAATTGGTTGATGCCCATTTTGAAAGAGACTTTGCCTTAATGATACAAGATGTTGTGTTCCTCAATTTTCTTTAAGTTGTCCGTGAAAACCCCGAAATGGAGTTGCTCTTCAATGTCATTTGTATATTTTTTATCTAACATATTATGAAATTATAGATTAGTTAGGAATATTCTTGAGGATTATATTTGTTTATCCGTTGAAAATGTTAGAAATAGTTTGTATAACATTATACAACTATCATTTAACAGGTTTAACATTGGTTAGCAGTATAAACGACTACCAAGTTACTTCTTGGTTGGAGCAAAATATAAAACACAAGGAACCAGTTATTAGATTTGTTCACATTTATAACACATGAAAATGTAGAGCTCTTACACAACGAATATTAAATTAGCAACAAAGATGCATTATAAAAACATGATTTCCGTCTGGACACACTAGGTGCCAGACCCTGGCCTATGCAGGCCCTATACAATGGAAAACTATTGCATCTTACATAAACTGCAATCCAGGAAGACTCCTGCTCCAACCACCTGGTCGTTTCACCTCGGAGATGTGCTGCATTGTGATGATTGCTCTAGCCACTTGTCCTTTTATTCTAAATTTCGGAATGCACCTGTAACCATATTTGCATATCCCAAGATGCTCAGATGCTCAAAGTTCCATTTCGCAATTTGATAGACATCCAAGAATTCCAAACTAAATTTCATTGATGACCAAGGGTCACATGACTTCCCTCCTTTCTTTGGCATGTGCCCTCACATGCCTTCATCTAAGTATGTTGAACATCTTTCCTGCAATCAGAGCATGTATAACATCGAAAATAACGAGTAGCAATTTTAAAGTTTTACTACGATGGTAAATTAATCACCCGTATGGATAGCAATATCAATCACCCTGGGGTTTACATAGAGAATAATACCCAGTGTCGATTGGGGACAAAATTAACGGCAGTGCACTTATCCTGACCACATAAGGCCCTTGGTAATGGCAAAAATTCAACAATCATTCCAAGTGTCGATAAGGGACTAACCAAAGAGAAAGTGCACCAATCCTGATGCGATAAATTCGTGCAAGAATCACACTCAAAAAATGTATGGTTAACAAATCGATCGGCTAAAAACGCAAACAGCAAATTGCCAGACTACGACCGTAGTGCATGGCAGATTAAGGGAGTGTGGGAGTGTTGGACGAATTGATGTAGGAAATGTGGTAGGTTTAGAACAGCAAAAAGAAAAAGGGGAACTCTCAGAAGCAGGGGGTGGACATTCTAAACAATATATGGAATTACGAGAGGCATTTAATGTATTAGATCATTGGGTGTCTACAGGGGGAGGATTGAGCATGGGAGAACAGCGTTCGAGCTGTGAAACATTGGAAGATTTGTGGCAGAGAACGACGGAGATAGCCTCAAAGATAGAAGAAAAGATAGTGGAACCTATAGTAGAGCCCCAGCCGGTAAAACAAGACTCAACAGTATGGTTTAGGTCAGAGTCATTGCCAGGTTTTGATGGATCCCAGAATGTAGAGATATTTCTGGCATCCTTTGAAATAGCAGTTAGGACAGAACATATCCCAAAGGGAGAATGGGCCTTAGCTCTTAGATCAAAATTAACAGGGTTGGCCAGAGATTGGCTAACCACACATGAACATAAGTTGGTGGAATCCAATTGGGAGATTTTTAAAGGGGCTCTGTTTGAATACTTTTTCCACCCAGATGGGGAAATGGATTTAACGGACCAATTGGCACAACGACGCCAGGCCCCAGATGAGAAAATCCGACCGTATATTATGGCAGTCGAATTGTTATGTTTTAAACTAGATAAAGATATGCCAGAAAGGATGGTCAGAAATAATATTGGAAAAGGATTATTATACTATTATAAGGATAGAATGAGAACAAGGTCACGGTTGGGATTACTGGAATATCAAAGGGCTTTGTTAGAACTAGAAAAAGGTTATATGGATCGTTCAAAGGCAGGATATAAGACAGGAGAAGGCCTTACAAAACAGAAAATTTTACAAAAGGTGAATGCAGGGTTAGAACAAGTACCGGTGGTTAAACCCGACTATTCAAAATTACCATGTTTTCGATGTCAGGAAATGGGACATAGGGCAAAAGAATGTACAAAACCAGAAGTCCCAAGAAATCCCCGAGCCCCGGCAACTAATAGGCTGATGTATGATGATGATGATACACCAGTGATTAAGGTATATATTGATCGAATACCCTGTTATGCTCAATTCGATACAGCTTCCTATCTGTCAGTAATAGCCCAACCATTAATAGAAAGACTAGGACTGACTATAGAGGAGGAGGCTCGATCAGGTCCTAGGCATCTGCAGGATGCATCTGGAGCAAAGATTGCTTGTATTAAAATAGTGAAACTTACAGCGTGGGTGCTCGATAGGTTTATCACGCATAATTTTAGAGTAGTACCTCAACCGGTAGACATGCAAGAAGATTTTATGTTTTTGGGGTGGGATTTCTCGAGAGCAACAGGGTTAGATGTACAGGCTAGACGAGGGATGTTTGTGTTTGATGATAATTTAGAGGTAACGTTCCCGATAAATCGGGCGTTATTCGTAAAGCCTCCCCCAGTAGAAGAAAATAAAGAAGAAGTAGTAGAAGAAGAGGAGGCTCGTCCCCCAAAAGAAAAAAAATCTGTAGGTTGGCATATTACCCAGTTTTGCTAGCCACACCAACGATACTTCCCCCGTGCTCGATATCCAAAGTTTCTTGTATATTGTCAAAAGATATGCCAGTAGGGGAACGAGTAATGTTGACCCCGTCTGAAACACCAATAGAAGATGTCCGCCCAGCATATGGGGTGTTTCTGTCAGGAGGAGATAGGGTACGACCTTTTGAGGTAGCAAATTTGTCTTCATCAAGTATTCGGTTAAAGGGTGGCCAAATTTTGGCGTTGGCAGCACCTTTGCCAGAGGATGAGGAGATAATTACAGTACAGGAGAGGAAACATCCGGATAGGGAAATGAAAGTGGGAGTCCAGGAAGAACAAGACCTGGAAAAAGTGTTAAACATTGACCCAGAACTGGAAAGGGAAAAACGAGAGCAACTGGTAGCATTACTGAAAAAATTTCGATCAGTTTTTGCCTTGTCGGTGGCCAAATTTGGTCTGAGTGACTTACCAGCACATACAATAGATACGCAGGGGGCAGCTCCTGTGTATCAACCCCCAAGGAGGACATCTCCAGCCGTAAGGGAAATTATAAAGGGGGAAGTGGCGGACATGTTAAAAAATGAAATTATAGTTCCAAGTAGAAGCCCCTATGCAAGTCCCATAGTAATAGTAAAAAAGAAAGATGGGACATATCGTTTCTGCGTGGACTACCGGCGGGTAAATGCACAAACAAAAGTAGATGCATACCCGATTCCACGCATAGACGATGCATTGGATTCATTGCAGGGGGCAGATTGGTTTGCCACTTTAGATTTAATGTCGGGATATTGGCAATTGCCAATGTCCCCCCAAGA
>JAQGAO010006658.1:0-12040 GCA_034697705.1 Ommatoiulus sabulosus | reverse complement strand
TACAAATTTGTCCACGTTTTCCCGAGGATAAATTTGCAACATTTTCCAAGTTTTCCCGTCAGAGGACAAATTTGCAAAAAAAAATGTCCTGCAACAATTTCAACTGTTTTCGAGTTAACAGATTTGTAAAATTGTCAACAGTTTCTGAGGAATTTTTATGAATACAACTTTTTTTAAGTATCGGACGTCCGAATGGGAGAGAGGAGGGGGAGTCCTGATTGACCGGACACAATGCGGACAGGGTGAGGGAGCTAGGGAGGTATGACCATCTCGGACGTCCACTTGAAGAAAAAAAATGACAAATAAAATCAGCTCCCAAAGTAAAAGGGAAAGTGAGCGCAACATCACATAGGTGTGTTATAAATTGCAAAAGTCAGTGAACAGCTATACTGTAGCTAGTCCACGTTTCCCCAAGGATATATTTGTTACATTTTCCAAGTTTACCCGTCGGAGGACAAATTAGCAAAAAAATGTCCTGCAACATTTTCACCTATTTTCGAGTGTATACAGATTTTTAAAATTGTCAACAGTTTCTGAGGAATTTTTATGAATACAATGTTTTTTAGGTTTCGGACGTCCGAATGGGAGGGAGGGGTCCTGATTGGCCGGACACAATGCGGACAGGGGGTAAGGGGGAGTCCAATTTTGGGCAAATTTTGCGGACGTCCTTTTAGAATGACCCCCCTAAGTCACGTGTTTAAAATATGATGAAAAACCTCTACAGAACACGTCAGTAATTTGGTTCTACTTGATACAGTATACTACATACATTACATGCATACATGTACCGTATACACCTGAAATTTACACGATGGAACAAATTGAGAAAGTTTGAGTATACTTTTTTCCGTCATGAAGTTTATCAGTATAAGTCGATCAATCCATGAAGAAACAAAATATTTTGATTAAATGCGTTTTATTTCTATAGATATATATACATGCACGTGTATGTGTTTCAGCTTACCAGAATACTGCCGGAACAACAGAATGCGCACATTTTGGGTACGGTACTCAGACAGAAGCATTGCGAATCGTACGTCGGCCGTCGCGAAGTCTCGTACGGAACATTAATGCTGTGAATTATATTTGAACCAATTAGCATGTCCATTTTACGCACGTGACTTCAAGACTGGTAAAGTGCGATTCGCAAAGCTTCCGTCTACGTATCTTTATTGTGTAGCTGAGAGTAATTAATTTTCAATCCATAAACGCCAATGTATCTATTCTATTCGTGGCTCATATTCTGTCGCTTTTACGTGTGATGTTTCTCAACCACTTAACACCAAATTAAACGCTTGGAACAAGTGTACAGACTACAGGAGCGTCAAAGAAAACGCGGTGCCCCATCTGGCGGATTCTGTGTCAACTAAAGCGATGACATGTATAAGGGAAAAAGGTGCGCGCTGCCAAAAATGCCTAAAACGCAACTGCCTAAGACTTCGACACGTGGTATTTGATTACCAAAGTGAAATGAATAAGCCACGTGATCAGCTACTGCAGACGAAAATGCCATCGAACAATGCTCGCTTTAGCGCATGCCGCAAGTGCGTCGCAAACCCAAAGTAGAAGAAAAAGCGAGCCCCGAATTTTGCGCTAACAAGGTGGTATTCACGTATATTTAAGGCTTGATCCCGTGGATATTTTTTTCTCTCTCTTTTGGAAATATCACAAAAGACTGACGGGTTAGGCTAAAGTTGCGAATATGAAATCCGAGCAAACGAGTGATGAGCGGTGACACTTCTAATAACGGGAGACCAGGAACTTGTTTTTCTCCACTTGCTATTCACGTCTTACATTGTTAAAATATTTCAGCAAACTTTTGAACCTCATGATTTCTGAAATTCTGCCAATCACGAAGCATGCAGACGCGAGGTTTTTTTCCACACAATTTCGTTAACATTTGGACAAATTTGGGCTCGACATTATTTTTGGAAATTGGAAAGCTGCTTAAGCACTTTGCGCATCATCGGTGTAACTTGAAGCCATTATTTGGCTGACTCGCGCAGCAAACCCTAGCTATTTTTCCTATACAATACGGACCAAGTGGCCCGATTATTCAAGCATCGTGTGGTATACAGTCGGCCCCATCTGGAGAACAATCATTTGAAATATCATCGCGGACATATGGCCTAGCGCCAACAAATAACTGAACATCCGCGAAGCTATCACTGCATTCCTTTGAACTCATCTGTAAATTCAGCGGGTTATAGGATTCGGTACGTTCGTGCATTCTTTGAATGGGATAATTGCTGGAAAACTAGACAATGTAAGGCCATGCAACATCTCCTTTTACGGTTTGCCTATATACAGTATGTTTTTCAACGATAAGTCTCTTCTTTAGGAAAGTCTTTCGATTTACCTGAATTTAAAGATGAAGTAATTCGAACAGGCGGAACCACCGCACAATTAGTGACGTCAGTAATCAACAGCAATATCATTGTGCAATGGGTCAGTCTTTTAACATTGCGCATTGACGAATTGCAACAATGCTAATTCAGATAAAGCCATCTTAATTCAATGTTTAAATTTATTGAAGCACAATTAAGGCAGTCTAAAAGTTTAACATTTTTTTTAGGATATACATGAACATCAATCTGAAGATGGAGGAATTTGAAGCGAATTTAAAAATATCCCTGCTGAATAAGGCGGGTTGGTTTGGTAACACTGCTTCTCTTATTTTTGCATTTCGGAATATATATGTGGTCGCCAAGAAAACGTATAGCAGTTTATGGTATATATACTTTGCATGCATCCACCTTGCGCAGGCAAGAAGAATCCCCTGCATGTTGCAGTTTAATTTAGGATAACAGTTATTATAAATTAAATCTCACAAGAAGTGCTATATATGCAGTTAATTAAACCCCTTTAGTTGAGTGATGCGTTATCAATTTACAAAATTAAAAATGAAGTTTCAGTAACAGTTTCAGATTGGGTTCCTCGAATAATTTAGATGGCGCCACCGTTAGAGTCAAATGAAGGCATACGAGAACATGCATGCGTAACGATGGCTTTATGTCATCCCGATACGCCTCTTTACGGATGAAATGCATCTATTGAGTAGTATCCGAACTCAGTTTTGACGTTACGCACACTCACAGTCACACTTTCCTTCAAAAAATAAGGCTCTATCCCTCTATAGCGAAACAAAATTTCCACTTGTTTAACAACGTCAATTTGGCTGAGCCTATGCAATTCTACGCAAGTTTCGTGTTGGCATATCTAATGTAGCTTAGGCAAATTTGATAAAAATTACATTTGCGGAGACAATTGAAAATTGCCAAATTTAGACGTGAAAAAATTCCATTTCATTTCGTTATTATAGTATAACGAAAGAGTTACTCGTGTATAATAGACAGTTTTTTTGCGAAAAGCGCGATTTCCCTAAATTCGGAGTTCGCGTGGAAACATAAAATCAATATATAACGCTGCTGCCAACGGGCTTGTTCTAGCAGCTCTGATTAAAATAACAATAGATTAAACTAATCAATATTACACGTTTTTGACATTGTTTTATGACTCTAGATTTATAATTCCCTAAAACTGTATATTTAGCGAGTTGAGCCTCCTATCAAAATATTATCTTGAAAACCATATTTGAATTTTTGATAAATCGATTAATATTAATTAATCAAAAAGCGCGTACTCACGCTGGCACGAAGAAGGGGTGGAGAATGAACGATTCGCGCAATTTGATAGAGCATAACGACTGGGACTTATTTCCATAGCCTAATAAAAAGTGAGATGTCACACAATTATCGACATGAAAAATGAAAGATATCGAAATTGCGGGGAAAAGTAGCTTTCAAAAAGAACGCTTCGGCTTAAGAACCGTTGATGGATGACGTCACTAATGCTAGAGAAGGAAAATTAGCGTAACTTCATTTTCATATCCATTTCTATGTCCATGGTCCATGAACGAAATAAGTTCTTTTAATTACACATGTACAGTACATACTTAGGTACAGTGCATGGTTGGGATTTTGTCGGCGCAGTGAAAAATTCGCTAAAATTGCGTTATGTCCTTAATGGACACCCCAACTTACGAACATTCAACACAAGAATGCAGTGCTTATACATACGCAAATCCCTTTTGAGACCCCTTGTTTAGCTATGGACAAATTAAAATATCCATATTTACGAACATTTGGGACCTTCAGCACAAGGAGAAGCTCTTGTCATATGGCAATGCGTTATAAGGTGAGTGTGAAATTTGCCAACTGTTTCGGTCATTGGTTATACATATTTAAGGGTTGCAATTTCAAGATACATTAAAAATCTCAACATGATGAGAGTCAATGTGTGTTTTCTGTCATTTTTATTTGTATCGCGCCATTATTTTTGAAATTTAAGTATATTTGGACTATATATTATAATTTATTTGGAATGATTACATCACAGAATGCATGGTCAGTTTTTGCATTATTTCCTATGAAAACCATGCATATCCAAAGTAACGAACATTCGAGTCGCGCATTATGTTCGTAAGTTGGGGATAGACTGTAAAAACCTGACAATAAAAATAGTGCACCTTTTGGTCCGCAGTTGCTATTTTGAACACTGCTCTGAGAATGCGGAACAATGTACGTGGGGCCAAACCCTTTGAAAAGAGGGTTCAAAAGCGTCTGGTCCTATAACAGGTACAAGTAGCACGTACCGTGCAACCTAGGCTAGACGCAGGTAAAGAGGCCAGGGTGAGGTCTCGGTAGGGTTACGACTCGGTTGAACCCTAGAAAAGTGCAGACTGCCAAGTGCACCCACCACCTTCCAAATTCTGGATTCGAAACGCGAGATCTACATGCATGGAGAGGGGTAAAAGCGCCCCACTTCCGAAAAAGGGACGGACAAAAGCGATCGAGACGCGACCAACTTCAATTTCAGACAAACTTAAATAAAATCAACGGACTTAAATCTAGCGGCTCATCGGGCAAGGGGAAAGGAACGAATTTCGCAACTTTTCATAGGCGAAAATACAATTTAGGAGTATTCGCAACAAGTGGGACGTTTGCCATATAAATTCGAGAGTCCAACCATGGGCGTGCATGACGGCTGGCTATAGGTCGCCATAGGGTCAAAATAGATTTTCACACAAGTCGTCCATATACATGTATTATGTCAATGGATTTCAACTTGAAATTATGGCTAATTCCCTCGTTTTAACAAATGAATTCATTTGCAGAATTTATGATCCTCTAAGAAAAATGCTGTAAGTGGATCGAACCATTCTATGAGGGTAAACCCCATTTTGCACATAAGATAATTCTTTAAAACAGACCTATATTTCCATCCATCATCGCACTTCAACATTTGCAACAATTACTACCGTTTTGGTTTGCAGCTCCACTTCATGTACATGTAAGTTTATGATTGACCTCAAGCGCCAGAGGCACAATTCATTGAAAATCGATCAGCTCTGACTAACATGTGCATGTAAGTATGGACGGTGAAACTCTCTTATCAGAAATAAAGGTATATTCTGACGTCACCATTTCCTTCCATCCTTACCATGGGTTCCGCCTAACCAAGTGCTTTATCAAGGGTACTCATTCATAAGGGTTGCGAATCGTACTTTAGCAGCCGTGTAGTCACGTGTGTAAAATCGAGACGCTGATTCCCATAAAGCATTCGCTCAAGTTTATCAATTGTTTACGAACTATAATCAATGCAAGTGACTTCGATTCGCCAAACTGTGACTGAGTACATCCATGTACCTCTATTACCAACCACGAAGCATTCCAGATCATATTCAGAACAAACCTATCAAAATTAGACTAATTTTTATGAAACTTTTTAGTCGATTGAGTTTCAGAGGTTCAAAAATCATAAATTCGAGATAAATGTGACCTTTAAACTTCCATTGATATACAGTATAGGTGTCCACTATTTTTTGCCGTATGCGTCAACGCACCCCCTCCATTTTCAACAAAAGGCGACCATTTCCCTCCGCGTTTTCAACTTCGCTCCTTAATCTCCCATTATGAAAGCTATCTGTCGCGACTCTTATTTTAGCAGATTTCAGTTAATGATAACGAAAGGATGGCCATTGCGCCAGGGAGTGTTTTTTGACAGGGGAAAAAACCCGAAAGTGAAGGTTTAGGCAGCGAGGGGAGAGGGTGGGTAAAAAAGCATGAATGAACCACCGGTTAACGACTGGATGTACACGAGCAGGTGAGAATGAAGGTGATGCCAGACAACGCGCTACTTTTCAAAATGCATACGTTACTAAATTTAAACACCCCATGCAAGCACCACGAACTTAAACCTAGCGACTACACCTTAGTAGTAGACGGATCAAGAATTACACCTAAGTGAACGTTTGTCTTACCACAACTCGTTCAATTACAACGAGGGAATGAAAGCGCTGAGTCACCAGGGACCAAAAACACATTTCAATGCCCTTCATTTTTTTTTCCCTTTCTTTTAATATTGCATTTTGCACCATGATGAATGAACGACATTCCCGGAGCATAATTAACGGCGCTTCAGCCGCCACTAAACCTGACCGGCGTTAACTATACGCGAGAAGCAGCACTACTGTCCCCTAGACGAGGTTGATGGGGATTAAATGCGCTGGCTGATCGATCATTTGTTCAATGTTTGGGTCACGTTACTATACGATGTAGCTTTACAACCAAACTAGTTCATTAGTCGTGCGCGCCGCATGGTGGCGCCATTTTTCCTGCCGCTTGTAGGCGCCTTTGTTATGATCAAATCAAGAGGAAATGGGGTATTTATCATGCATAGATTCTACTAACTTAAACATCATTCCCTTCAAATTTGTATTACAAATTTAAATAAAGTCGCAACCAGAACGATGAAGCTAATGTCTTAAAAGGATTCGAGTCATAGGCCTACTGTAAATGTATTAGTATCATTAATAGGGTTCTTACATGCATAGACGAAGTTTTGCGAATCGCACTTTGGCAGTTATGTAGTAAAATGTAAAATGCATGAATGCATGGGCTAATCTGTTGTACATGTAAATGGTATGATGATCATACTTTTAAACCAATTAGCGTGTCGCATTTGCACACATTACTTCACGACTGCCAAAGTGCGATTCGCAATGCTTCTGTCTGAGTACTCCTACTATACCGTAACCGTTACTTTTTTTAGCTTTGTCAATACACGTTAGGTGGCGCTACTGCGAACATAGAAAAGTTGACATGGTTTTGGCTTCGTTAAATGCCTATTGTTTCGCTAATTGCACCCGCCATCTGCTGTATTTTTTTTAAAAAAAACTATAATAATAGCATCCCCGTTTCTGTTTTCCTTCGTTTATTAACCCGAAAGTGCAAACGTGTGTGTCGCACCAAACAATTTTAATAAAGGGAAAAAAAGTAATTAACATCATTTTCTAACGCATTTTTGCCAAAAATTTTCAAACACCTGCGCCACATATTGTGATTATAACGACGAACGCTAATAATACGGTCAAAAAGTGTCCACGGCACGCGAAATGGCGCGAATTAGCAGACACAGGAAACGTAAATAGTGGGCGAAATTATACAGCAAACACGAATGGCATTGTTTTCGAAATTAACGACATAGACGACGTGTCAACGAACGAAAAAATACAGACAAAATTATTCGATCCATTAAAACAGAAAAATAATGAACGAGTTTGAATTTGAATTCAAGTTAAGCGCTGCCAATCAGACCGAGGATTTTGAACGCACAGGTAACACACCGAATAGTCATTGAAGTGTACTCATAGCTGGGTATTAAATGTAGATTTTAGGTAATGTGCGCAGTACATGGTAATAGACCCTCACGAAAATACCAGTGCCATCTATGTCGATTAATTCGCAACAAGCTATCCTATTATACATGTATATACTGTATATACAAAACGGCGCGTATAGATGGACACTGACAATTGCTTTGGCAATGGGTATCTCATTTTTAGCTTCCTCTGCCATCTATGGGACATTCTGCAAAACTGCTAAGCACATAAGATTTACAACAAAACATACTGAGTTTTAAAAATATCCACATATAATGCACATTAATACAGCAAAGCTCTTTGGGAACATCTCACATGTCTCGCTGTCAGAATGCGTTGCCAAAAAAACGTGCTCACCATCTAAAATATATAGCATATGAGAAACTGAGCTATTACTCGGTAAAGTTAGTTTTACAAGTAATAGACCATAGATGGCGCTGATCCTCGTTTTGTGACAGATCACTATACGGTATACCCACGAATGTTACAGTGGACACGTGACGAGATAGAAGTAGAAGGCCACCAGCTGACCTTGCACGTGGGGAATAAAAAATCTCCCGCACCGGAAGTTCGTCGCCACGGCTGCAGTTTATCAAGTGCCAGGGATGTCGCGTCTATACTTTGCAAATGGGACGGAAAATCGTCTAGAACGTTGTGGAGGAGCCAATTGGCGTGGCCCAAAAGTGATGAATGAAATGTCGTGAGCAGTAAATATCAGGACGTCGTGTTTCGAATTGATACTGCTGCTTAGAACCCATTTTTTGTTGGATTTTGGCCCAGGTCTCATTAAGGAAACTACGTTACGTAATCCAATACAAAACATGCGGGACCAGTGAATGATCATCGCGTAAATGCCGTTAACGGCTTCTACACGCTGGCCTTCCGGGTCGTTAAAAATAGACTGCTGAAACGCCAGGGGGCAGGCGAAGCGGACGTGAGGCGCGATAACATGTTGTAATCGAGAAGCGCAACCATTGCCTAAAGTCCTAAACTGAGGAAAGAGTTAACTCGTACGTAACTTATGAATAAAGTTAGCAGTCGTTTGCACATGGTCAACTTCTGTAGTAAGTTCCATTTAATCAGTTCCATCAGTTCCATTTAATGATACAAATCACTGCACGCAGTTATCATTTTTGTCGTTATCGGGGGATGTCAAAACGTGGCTAAATAGCCGCAGCCACGTATTCCCGGAAACGCTAAAAGGCGCGGGCATTTTGTGGAAAGTGCTCAATCTAGAAGGCCTAAAAATCGGCTAAACAAAATTGCACTTGAAAGTGGCTACAAAGACTTAGACACTTAATGGAAAAGCGAAATTTGGCATCTTGTAAAATGAGCGCATGCGCTATAGCGCTTAAAATCGGCCAATTGAGAGGGTTCGGTAATTTGTTTATTATCAAAATCTACAGTATCAGTAACGACGCATCAGGTATAAGTAAAAACTCAGCAGGTGGAGCTAGTGGTTCGAAAATCCTACATTAGCCATTCCTAAACGGAGCTGCCATTTAAACGGCTAAATACTGGCTACGGCTTTTTAGCCAATATTGACACCCCATATTAAATGTTGTCAAGTCATAAATTCCACTTCTCGTTGTCGTAAAATCACATTTCGATCGATTTGTTCCGAGGATGTCATTTATCCGTCTTAAATTCTCTACGCGAATGAAGATTTTCATCCAGACATCCAAGCCTGTTGAAAAAAAAAATTCCTCTACTACTTTAGCTTAATTGCATAAGAGATTTAAAGTGAGGAAAGGGGGACATTATAGATAAAATAATAACACGAATTAAGCCAGAAAGAAAATCCATTTCCACGTATCAGTAAATTTATCGACGATGATAAAATGATTTTTTTTTGTTCGAAGCCTAAGAACAAAAAATATTGTCCATGGCTTCTTAAAAACATAATAACACGATTAAAAAGGTTTTCATCATTAGTGGACAAAAAAAAAACCTAGCTTAAGATATTCAGCACACTGCGTGCTACTGATCGAAAGGAAAGAAACTTCCGAAGTGGTCAACTCATCGGCATTGCAGACGTCACAGCAGATGCCAATTATTAAAACCGGACCATATTAATGACGCTTATTTTTTGACAGCAAACACGTACAAGTACTGTATGCTAATGCATTAGGCTTAGAATGTGGGTAGCTTCAGCTGCCACTGAAAAACAACGCTTATGCGTTATTATAATTCATAAATTAATTGCCGGTCAATCGGATATAATTAGACCAACGATTATGACCAGTTTGCCCATACTTCCTTTGGCTGATGTAACCTAAGGAAGCATATTCACGAGGCACGCAAAATGCTTAATTGATCATCCAGTCCAATTTAAATTTCAAGAATCGATTTACAACCATGCTGACCTCATGAGGAAAATACAAATATATGTAGGTAGCTTAAAATCGTTGCCATAGTTATCCATATACAGTACCTTACTTTTCCACTCTCAATTAATCTATTCACAATCTACATGGATAAACCCAAAGCATTACAAAAGTTTTTGAAATCTATAGGTTTCTGACCAATCGAAATACCCCCGAATTTGAGAAATTCGAGTCAAATGACAGGTCATGCAATGATGACGTCAATGCCATAAGCGCTGCGCAATCCAAAAACCTCAAACGTCAAGTTTTCCAAACGTTTCCTGTTTATTTTTATTACATTTTTTATTTTTTGTTAAGTGAATGTCATTTGCAAATTCAGTGAAACAGAAAGTCAAAACAGCTGCCAAAATCATCATTCTGCAGTTGAATTCGTGCCAGAAATTTAAACAAATCCGAGCTCAGTAACCAGGGGGCGCGAGACAACAATACGCATCATGCGTCTTTTTTTCTAACTACAGAATATACAACATGTACATGTGAAACACCAATGGATCGAGGCTTGAAGAATATCAGCATCTCAAATCTTAGAAATGACGTGGAAAGTGAGCAATATGCACGTGAAAAGCTGCATGGCAGTAGCAGTAGAAATTAATATTTTTATGAAGTCGATTTCCCAAAGTTAAACCAAATCTAATGAGAATTTTAATACGATAATTATCAAAAGCCTAAAGTTCTAAGACGTAACGCAACTTAAAAATTGTCAGTTTCCGATTTAAGACGATATTAAGTCAAACGAAATGATCTCTATATTCAGTAAAAACGACACATCTAAGCTATCCATAATTTCGGCTAAATGGCAGTAACACTACCATAGATCATTCAATGAATGTGATTTTAAAACTTGCATTATCTCAAAATTAAAAGTTTGAGTTGTGTCACCTATGTCCACTTTGCCTGTAAAAACTGGTTGAATGAAATCAAAAGCCTGTAATATTGTATACGCAACATTCCAAACGTAAGTACTCGCGTTTCTTCCTATACATGTACTTGTTTTCCCCGTAGGGGTCGACCATTCATGTCGGCTGACATTTGATTCACGATGGTAATGGCGCTCCTATTTACGGAAGGTGACTAAACGCTTCTAGCCTTCGCTGGTCGCCATGTTTGAACGTCATCACTTCAGCTGTCCATCCCGATCGGTTGTATAGGTAATAAGTACGCGCTACTCATTGCTAAATCGCATCCCTCGAGAAAGAAAAGCAGCAGAACAGGCGAACAGATAATGTAAGAATGTCAAAGAAGTTGTAATGGATTGTGTCTTTTGTGGTTATTGCTCTTGAAGATATGAAGACGGCTGCCAGCGCCCCCATTATGTTGTCAACTGTTGTGAAGGGTGCAGTGAGTGGTCAGACGGTTTATTGTGTTTTTTTCAAAATGAGCATTTCTGACACGAGGGTGCGCGTGTATACCCTGCGATGCTATTAATCTCGCATGCAATGGTCATCGTCTTAGGAGTTTTTTTTTTAAATGCTGTTTAATGCAAAAGTTGGTAGATTATGAGAGATTAGAGGTGCGGGGCCAAAGAATCGCAGATTAATTGCTCACCAGGTGGCCAATGGAGTTGAGGGGATGACAGCTCTAGCCCAAGCTGCAACACACAATGAAATTCCAACTGAGTTCGTCTAAAGATAATTACCAAAATCAACTCGCCCCCACCTCAGTAATTAATTACTGCCATGGGGACAAGGACCTTTTATAAAACAAAAAGAGAAACAGACCTCGAAATTCAATTGGTCATCGTGAGAAACAAAAGTAGATTTATTGCAGATTTTGAATTTGTAAAAATCTATAGACAATCTTTGATATGCATGATTAAATTCAAATTCGTTATTATGTAGAGGATCTCAGAAATTATAATCTATAATATAAAAGGCAAATCGCGTTCATTTTGAAAAGGTCAATTTCCGTTTTCTTCGATTCCAACGCTAGG
>JAQGAO010006657.1:0-12041 GCA_034697705.1 Ommatoiulus sabulosus | reverse complement strand
CATAGCACGTGATCGGTTTACACCCACCAGAACATGCACCTGCACCTGGTGTAATGAGTCGAATTCGCCATAAGAGAGATATGCATTATGACAGTCAATCGTTTCGGAGGTACATGTATGGCTGCTAGGAATTGTCATTGGCAGTTTTGGATGTTTTATGTAACAACTTACGCTTTTATTGGAATCATCATACGGCAAACGTCCATACGTCATGGCAAACAATACTATTCCGAGGCTCCAGATGTCCGAGTGACGAGGGTCATAAGGTCGTCCTAATGTACGATCGGGAAAAAAATGGATATTATCAATAAAAACACAATTATTGCATCATGCAACTAATTTTCTACGTTGTATCGTAGAAATGGGTGACCCATTGTGGCGCCTATTTTGCAATGGTTTTGAACTTTTGCAAATGTTTATCCGATTTAAAATACGAGCGCCAGGCTATGCTATCATTGCTATGAACGGTTAGATTTTGGATAATTTGGCCATTGCATTCCAGATCGCAAAAGTACGCTTCCCTCAGCGATTATTTCAAAAATGTATTTTTGACGTAGAGCAACGTTTTTTCCCGATTTAAGTGAGAAGTTTTGAGTTTTGGATGTCCCAAAAATATCCGATTCAATTCATGATTAAATGTCCGAAAAAATGCTCCATTACAATTTTGATGACGCCATCCAATTAAATTCTGAAGAAGACATTTATAATTTTTTGATGATGACATCATTCCTAAAAATTGTATGATGACGTCATTCATAAAAATCCTGAGGATAACGTCATTCATTAAAATTCGAATGATCACGTAATTTTGTTAAATTATGATGATGTCGTCATTCCTTAAATTCTGTCAGTGACGTCATCCATTACAATTTTTATGACGCCATCCATTAAGCATTAAAATTCTGAAGACGACATTCATAATTTTTTGATGATGACATAATTAATAACAATTCTTATGATGACGTCATTTGTTAAAATATGATGGTGACGTCTTTCCTTAGATTATGACGCTGGCGTCATCATTTTTACTATGCAGTCCTAGATGTAGTCCTAGGTTTTTTTCAAAAAACAATCACAAATAAAAATAATCACATGATCACATTAAGTTGAGTGAGTGCAATTCTTTCACGAATTCCACCTCTGACAGCAAGGTTTTTTGGTACCTTTCAATATTTCCGGGCTTGCATAAGAGTAACTTCCGCAGAAGGTTCGGCTGGGTTCGAAAGACCCATTGGCACTCCTAATCCATGGCCTAGCAAATCCAAAGTCGGTGAGGCGCACGTTGCCATTTTCGTCGATCAAGATGTTTTCCACTGATGATTATTGAGAATTTGACAATTTTTCAAGATTAGTTTTGGGGTAAAATTTTCGAAATTTTTAGAATGTTAAGTCCATTTAGCATGGTATACTTACGCTTCAGGTCCCTGTGCACCCAACCGACATTATGGCAATATTCCACAGCATCCAGCAACTGAACGAACCAATTGAGAGCTTGGATTTCTTGAACTCTGCCCTTTGCTTGAATGAGTTCCAGTAGAGAGCCCTTCTTGGCCAACTCCATGACGAGATAAACCCTACATTTGCAACGCAACTGCACGGTCAATGAAACTTGTATTTATAAAAGTTGGGTTAATTCGTTAAAACATGCACTAAATCACAACGCACCCCTGCTTCAAAAGTGACACAATTCAAAAATTGTCAATTTGATGTTCAAATTGGTATAGGTATTCAAGCGAAATGAGCTCTTATTTCGGTAAAAGGAGACATTTTATTTTATCATGCATTAAAAAATGTTTTTTTTTTCAAAATTAAAAATGTTGAATTGTCTCATTTTTGAAGCGGGGCCGGGGGTGCGACCTTTTTTGAATATTTTAGTAACGGGCTGTACAGTATATGAACATGAAAATTGGGTTAATTTCGTAATTTCACATCTTAATTTCTATCAAATGATTTAGTTTGCACATGTTTTCGTAAAGCATGTATAAAAGCGTGTTTATACACTTGATATATCAATAGGAGTACTCAGACAGAAGCATTATAAATGTCACTTTTTGCAGTTATGAAGTCACGTCTGCAAAAGAAATGCACACATTTGTTTAAAATAGATACAGTATCCTTGATTGGGCTTTTAAACCAGTTAGCGTGTCGATGTTGCACACTTGATCACGTGATTGTAAGACTTCCAAAAGTGCGATTCGTAAAGTTTCTGTCGGAGTATCCCTACTGACGTTTTTGTCGAACCCTTGTCAAGGAATAATTTTTCACCCATGTGTTTGACACGATATCACAGTCAATTTCTTTAAGGTTACTTAAAATTTTTAACATATCTTTAGAAGACAAATCAAAACATTTCGGTAACATTTCAAGAACATGTCAAAAATTGTATCAAATATCTACAACCACAATTTCGACCACCATTTCCTTGCATGTAACTTTTTGTTTTAGAAAATGTTTTGGACGTTTCTAGAAAGTTTTCTTGAAATACAATTGTATGTATACAATGTAACATATACTTGTATATATAAATATATATCTTTTTTTTTAAAACAAAGGCAAATATCTCGAGTTTTAATCCATTATATCTTGGACAGAAGTTGTTTTTTCGATGGTCAATTCCAGCATTTTTGGAATTTGCTCAATTCGACATCAATTTACGATTGGTATTGTTGTTATTGTTTGATAGATCAGAATTTGGACAGGTTTGAGTGACTGACATCCATTTCTCGAATTACCAATTTAAGAAGTGAAATGATTGAGATGCCCTGTGACGCACCTGCTGGGCGTTTCGATGCAATTTAAGTAATTGATGATATTTCTGTGTTTCACCGATTTGACCGCTTGTACTTCTCTCGGCAAGAATCGCTCCAGAATGTTGGGTCTGGCCTTCTTCTTATTGACGATTTTGATTGCCACTTGACACTTGTCCTGACGGGAATATGCTTGCTGAAGAAAAAATATTCATACTTAAGACATCAATGATTCATAACGTGTCATTTTCGTGCATTTTTTAAACTGGCATTTTGATAGATGTCTTCAATCGAATGTCTTCAGTTATCCCAGAATTTAGGCCCCTGTTGAAGCCTGTCTTTTGAAAACAGCAACGAACATTTCTGGAAACATTCTTGAAGCAGAATTGACACATCGGTTCAGTCACGCCTATAGTGACGTATGGAGCCTTTCTTCGTTGCTTTTGGTCAGGATGACCATTTGATAAATAATTGATCCTTCTTAATAAGAAGGATGATCTTAACAGGATCATGGAAGTGGCCATCTTGAATAGCAAACTTGGATTTGCTGAACGGAAATGACCATCTTCCATGCTGAGCTGATATAAAGCTGTATATCGGCACCACCGCTTCGGAAGTGACACAACTCGGAAATGGTGCAGTTTTCTGTTTTATAGGTCGGCATTAAGTCATGCGAAATGAGCTCTATTTTCTGTAAAAACGACATACCTGAAAACTGAAGTTACCATATATAGTTTTGGCTAAATGACAGTATATATATAATTACTGTATCTCTAAAGACAGGAGAAAACCAAGAAAGTGAAACTTGGTTCAAGAAATTGGAAACTTGGTGTGTGAATAAAAGGTTAGAAACACACCAGGGAAATTTGGTGTGTACCTGAAACTTGGTTTCCGAAACTGGAACCGTCCAATTTATTCGGAACGCTAGCTTTCTTGGTGCATGTTCCCATGTACTTAAAAGGTGATACGAGTTGTGTCTCTTTTGAAGCGGAGAAAGCGAATATGACAAAAAGAAGAAATCTACAGAGAAGTGACGATATGGTAACTTTTGGAGAATGTTTTACATCAGAAAGTCATTTAGGAAGGGAGTTTTTGCCGCTAGGAGGTGCTGAACGGAAATAAGGAGGCGTGTTCCCATCTAAAAGGTGATATGAGTTATATGTCACTTTTGAAGCGGAGGAAGCGGATATGACAAAAACAAGATGTCTGAAAAAGCTTTATGCCAATATGGCAACTTTTGGAAAATGTTTTATTCCATAAAATAATATTAGAGGTTAATTTACGCCGCTAGGAGGTGCTGAACTGAAATAAGGAGGCGGATGACACAAATGCGAATTATTTCGAAATTAAGCCGTCTTTGGCTTTTTCAAAAATTGCAACTTTTGGCCCATTTTTTTACTTCTGATTCTGAAGCGGCCATCTTGGTGTCATATAGCCGACTACATTACCTTCACTTTGGAGAAGGAACCATAGCCGATGGTTTTTCCCAAGTAAAAGCCGTACTTTTCCAAAGTGGATCGGCACTCTTTCCTGGATTCCGCATTGTCGGAAGTTCGGGCTGATGACCGTCTACTAGTCGACATATTCCACTCGCATATTCCACTTATTCGATCATTACGGCAAATTTTCGTAGGATTTTTGTCGGGTTCTGGTCGACGACGTTGTCAATTTTGGGATACGGGGGATTCACGGTGGTTCCCGCTAGGGCTCCGATTTTTCGCCCGAAAATCACATGAAATTTAGGCTTTCAAGGCTGGGCTCAAACGTGTAAAATGATGAAATTTGAAACGAAAAACGACTTGGAGAATTCTTCCAGTTTCGATCCGACGTTCCAAAATTGTTGGCACGTGCCTATTTTTTGCACGTGCGTAAGATACACGCGCAGGTCACCTGACAGATATCCTGAAAAGCAATCTGAAAAACTGTTACTAAAAGCATTCCACTTTATTTCCTTATTTTAACCTGAAAATTCCCTAATAAAATTGGAACAAATCTTGCGCAAATGTCACTTTTGGTAAATACGTACAATACAAATTAAGTCAGAGTCATGTTTAATCAGTAGGCTGCTATATAAATTCTCCTAGAAATCAACTCGGAAGATATTACGACTATACCCCGAAAACGTAAAAACCATCGTTCCAAGTTTTGAGACGGACTTTAAGGCACTTGAAACACCAGAGACCCAAAATTTTACTATAAAATTCAATGAAATCTACATTTCTACGTCAAAAATATGAAACTTTGGGTGCGCAAGTAGGCCTATTATGATTAAACATGACTCTGACTCTGATTTGTTGTTCCAATTTCGTTATACATGTCAGTATATTTTTAAAATACAGAAAATAATTCATTTTAAACCTAAACGGAATTTGTAGGATATTATTTGGAGTAAAATCTTTATTTTTTACCATAAATAACGAGAGAAAATAACCAGTTATTGGAAATTTTTACATTCAAATATCCCGCACCATCATTTTAAAGTTTTGGTTTAGGTTTCGGAACCAACCCGGGAGAGGGCGCCACAAGTCGTAGTTCGGAATTTTTACTTTCATCGCTCATGCACCGTGCGCTCATGCTTGTAGATGTTGAGTAAATCTGAACATTTAAAATAGTTTACATTATTACATGTAATTTCGATCTTCATTTTAGTTTAGATTCAATGTCAGGTTAGTTTAACTTTTTTATTCAAACGTAGTTGATATTAGGGTTACTCAGATATATACCACAGTATACCCACATCTAAATGAAAATACCTTGAGATACATTTTAAACATATTTCTGATTTGCAAAATATCTTTACAAAGTTATTACTAAAAATGTATTTTTTAGAAATACATTTAGATTCAGGTTTCTTTCTACGATTAGTAAAATATGTTTTAAAGAATATATATTTCATATGGTAACTAATCCCAATGCAATGCAAATGCATTTTTAGGTTTTTTAGTAATGCATTTAAAAAAGCATTTTTCAAAAGTGTAATATGGAAAATATGGATTTTAAAAAATATTCTAAAAATTGTATTTGCAAATATGATTAGATCATGTGTTATGCAAACCTTTTATAAAACCGCATCACAAATGTATATATTTTGTTTAATATATTAAAAAAATATATGTAAAAATGTGTTTTTTTACTTTGAAATATGCATGTATATAGCATAAAATAATGCACAATGCATTTTTGAAAACATATGAATAGTACTTTGGAAATTTTTTTTACATGTTATTAAAAATATCATATTAAATATAATCTTATTAATGTAATATGTGGAATTTTTATATTAAATATAATGTATTTTAAAATAGGTTTTTGGTTTCGTGTCTTGAATGTCAATATTTTAAACTAATTATGACTATAATGATTTTGTCTACTAAACGCTCATTATATCCATATTAATTACAGTATCGTTTCTGTGCATTAATAATGATGTCATCGAGTCTCGAATTACGGAAAATACTTATTCACATCCTTTTATTAGTAACATGTTTTAAAATACTCAATTTCCAGCAACTGGCGAATTCAGCCATAATTTTCTCAGAATAATTTATCATCAAAACAGTTGTGACGCAATTACAGCTTCCGAAGTCCGATCACTGCTGAATTAGCAGAAAATTCCAAGCAGATATGCAGTAGGGGTACTCAAACAGTCACGAGTGCAAAATCGATACGCTAATTGATTATAAAAATGCATTAAAAATGGCCATCTTTTTTATAAACTAATTAATGCATTTCTTTTGCACACGTGACTTCACTACTAAATGTGCTATTCGTAAGGAATCTGCCTGAGTATCCCTAATAAATGCATATAGCTTCATTACATGTGTATCAAAGCGGGGGAAAAAAAATTAAATTGAGACTATGTAAATGCGTTATCGAAAATTTAAATACTGTGATTATTACGTGTTAATTTAAACACGTGAATTATTTAACTAATAAATTTTATCCTAATTTGCTTCTATAACATGATCTTTCTAAAAGAGGGTCTACTATTGATCCATTTTTTGTGGCAAATTATGACGTCTCTTCAGATTCGTCTTAACGAAATTCAATTGTATATATGGAAACTTCTGGACCTAACAAAGCAAATTTGGCTCTATCTGGTCACCTTTGGATGCGGCCATATTTGTAATAATCTGTTTAAAACTATCTTTGGAAAACATTCAAAGAAGACTCTTCTTAGAATGTTTTCCAAAGATAGTTTTAAACGACGCACATTTGGGAACTAGTATACAATGTAGAATAAGCAGTTTGAGTATAAAAATACAAGTATAACAAAAATCCTTGTCAAAAATGGCGCTAAAAGGGTGTAAAAAGGAAATGTACACAGGCGTGCAATTTAACCGACATTGAATAGGGGTACTCAAGACCGATTTTTTACGAATGGCACTTTTGTCAGTCGTGAGGTGGCGTGTGCAAATGGAATGCAATTCAGTTCAATTCTTTACCCTGCAGTCAGTACATAGTACCATTTAGCAGGGGGGATCATCATACTGTACAAATTAAGTCAGACTAAGCAGTCTGGTCGTGATGGACCCCAACATCACAATTTGGTTACATTTCCCGTATTTGAGATTTTAACGCGGAAGATGGGATAGGAAGACGGTCATGGCCGTCATATACACTGTAGGAACTATCTCAGCATTCGGCTGTAGAAAGTGTGGGAAACCATGAAAAACCGCAATCGAGGATATAGCCGACCCGGAAATCGAACCTGGGTCTACCGAATGCAAGACCTCTAAGCCACCTTGCTCGTTTTAAAAAAAAATCACGCCCATTTCTGATTCTCTCGGCCTACTGGATTAGGCCCAAGGGGTGGGGGTGAAAAAATACGGTCGTGGCCGATTTCTCTAGGAGTTAATCAGGCATTCGCCTAGAAACAACCTTGGGAAACCACGAAAACCAAAGTCAGGAAAACCGACACGGGAATCGAACCCGGGACTACCGCATACAAAGCCTGTCGTGTGTTAAACCACTCAGCCAACTTTGCACGGTAAAGTTGGTTCTAGAGCCAACTGGTTAAAAAAAAATTACTTGGTTCAAAAACAGAGATAGACTCGAGTGGATTTTTTCAACCAATTACATGTAGCGTGTCGATTTTGCGCACGTGACTTCACGACTGCCAAAAGGGCCATTCGTAAAGATTCTGTCTGAGTACTCCCATTTTGTGACTGGAGGCTGGCGTGTTCGCGCATCGTTAAGCTGTGTCAAATCGCCACATGTATCATCTGGAATAAATATTAGCGTAACCTAATTGACCACGGTGTACTTAAGAGCGATCCGTCACGCGCCTCAAATCATATTTAGTCATCCTAAAATGAGTACGAGTTTTGCTACAACGTGCATCATTTTGCTAAATTAGCTTTAATATTTTACAGTGCGTGCGCTTTGCGTTTGCTTTGGCAGCGTTAAATAAGTAAATAATGATGTAAAAGTAGTATTTAATTTCATGCATAATATCATGAAGTCCTGTCGCATGTCAATACTTCATTTCATAACCATTTTTTTCCTCCCAAAACATCGAATTCTTGGTGTTTTATTTAATTCTTCCAGGGTGACCAGATTCGCTATAAAATTCCTACACGCATTCGCCACTGGCTGTAGGTGGCGCTGCTGACTTTTCAGAACACACGGAGCATCGCAGGCATGCGCTAAATGTCCTACTCTACGTGGGTCCGTGGTGCGTTCTTTAACTGGAAATTGACTATTTTTGAGTTGGGTCACTTCTAAAATTCACAACTGCCAAAGTGCGATTCGTAAAGTTTCGGTCTTAATACCATATTTAATTATAGCGAATTAATTAAAGGCAAAAAAAACCACTGCCCCAGGTGAGGATCGAACTCACGACCTTAAGATTATGAGACTTACGCTCTACCTACTGAGCCACTGAGGCGTGATGTTTCCTGTTTAAACACGGCATTTTGAAATAATATGTGCTCACAAAGTCTCCGAGAAGTATGTTTAACGAAAAATAACAAAAGTTATTTGTTTTACAAGTTTACAACTATACTTGTAGTATACAAACATTTAATTTAATAATAAGAGCGTTGATACTGTCTTGTAATGAATTTTTTTTATTACAAAAAATACATTTCTTAAAATATATTTCACAAGCTTTTTTTCGATGTGGGACCCGAGTACCCGAGTACCGCTGATGAAGATTGAGTACCTATGCTGTTAAAAAGTCACATTTTTTAGTTATTCTGGCATATTGCGGTTAATCAAGGAAATTCCATTTCCCAACCTCCCTGGAGAATTGGAAATAGGCAATCATATGTAAATTTTACCACAAATTAATAACAATAATTAAAACATTTTAAAAATTTTAGAAGCTATTGCAGTGTCCAAGTCAGACATTTCGACTTGATTTCTCACATTGTTCTCCTTTAAAATATTGATCAATTCTTTAGCATCGATTATTTGTGTCACTGCCGCACTCAAAGGACGTTGAGTTCCGCTTTGGCAGGCAATTAGCTTCACGTTTTCTTTTTTGCTTTACAAGAACATCAAGAACATTAACAAATACACCAAAAGGTGTTCCCATGTTCCTCGAGAATATGCCATCAATTGATTCACTTCATCAGAGACTGAAAACTGCGAGTCAAAAGGCTGTTTCTCAGTTCCTAACCGTTAGAACAATATCCTAACCTGTTAACCATTTATCTTTTATGCATTTCTTAATGGACGTATAGCTCGAGACTGCGCTATCTAATCACGTGATAATTAATTCGCCACCATCAAGAATCCATACCTGCATGAGTGCCAACTTGAGTACCAAAGATATTTTTGTGAAATACTAACCGTTACAACAACATTATAACATCGATCTGTTTGCAATCGGCGGGCCAGGTCGGCACTCAAGTCGCCAATCAGCTAACTGCGCATTAAAACCCGGGGTCGTAAAAAGTGGGGTACTCACCAATTGGTTATAAAACTCACCACCTTAGAATCTTACTTTGGCAGTGGTACTCGTTAAGTCATATGCGCACATGCATGTTTAAAAACAGCGATAACTTTGAAGGATTTTTTTAAACATTTAGCGTGTCGACATGACAACTTCCAGAAGGGCCCGCTCGTAAAGCTTCTGTCTGAGTACCCATAATTTCGGAAAAAAAATCCCAGTCGTACAATTGTTATAAATGCAAACTTAGAAAAATAGCCGTTCGTATAAAATAGGCAGAGCATTGTAGTTATATGCATGAATATGCCTCTTTAGCTCAGTGGTAGAGCACTGGTCTCGTAAACCAGGGGTCATGAGTTCAAACCTCATAGGAGGCAGCCATTTTTATTTGGGAAGTATTTCAGATACGAAAGTATAAAGGTGGTGACAATTTGCTCTAAATGAGGCAATGTTCACTATATGGATACTCAGACAGAAGCTTTGTCAATCGCATTGCGGCATTCTCGACAGCACGTATGTATGACGCATCGCGTAGTGTCGATTTTGCTAACGTGACCTCACGACTATTGAAAGTGCGGTTCGCACCAATTTTTGCTAATTATAACGTCTTATTTATGGCGGATTCGACTGGTCCAAAAATTCTGCATCGGTGTAGACTACAAGGTGATGCATAAGTCTGTTAAATCGGCATATTGCAGGCAGCAGGCACAACAAGACTTTACAGACTTATGACTCACCTTGTAGTCTACACCGGTGCACACCGGTGTGCCCAGTCGAATCCGCCATTAGTTGCTAGATATGCAAGCTAAAACAGGAACTATTAAAAAACGAAGTCAACAATAGCTAAAAAAACCAATTCAAAAGCAGCAGCTAATTTAAAACACATTACTCGTTTTTTTTATAAGGAATTTTACGTGTACATGCAAGCAAAAGTAAGAAATTCTTTGTAATAATAATATTTATACATAGAAAAGTTGCACATAAAACTGTTTATGAAAAACATTTGCAAAAATCGCGCATCAGTAATTTTCGAATTTTAGATTTACATGTAGTTTAATTCAAGACTCGTTAAAAATTCAAAACTGGTCGGTTACGTTCTAACCACTTGAAGATGGAGAGAATTAATATTGACTATCTAGTTTGATTAAAATTTATTTTGTAGTTTATTATTTACAACAACTAATAATCTAAATTGATAAATCGCAATTGTTTAATGGACTCTCGTGCAATGAAAAACGAACAATTCGCATACATGCCAACATTGCAACTAGCAATTTGAGCTTATTTGAATATATCTTATAAAGCATATCCTAAATTGAACACTATATTTCTGCAAACAGGGAACAGCGAAAAGTACTCGCACCTTTTTCTTTTTACAAATATAATTTTAAAGGATTTGTATACAATTAAACACGTATTTTTGAAACATAAAACGAATTAATGTTGGTAAGGCGAGTCATTTTCTTTTTTTTATTGTCTACAGGGTTCCCCCAGACCTGGAAAAACTGGAAAATTCAGGAAAAAATGGCTTATTTGAAAAATGTAAGGGAAATTCATGGTAGCACAGAGCCCATTTTTCGAGTACAAATTTTCCACGTTTTCCAAGTACAACTTTGCAAAATTGTCCACATTTTCCGAATACAAATTTGCAAAATTCTCTAGGTATTATGAGAATAAATTTGCAAAATTTACCTCGTTTTCCAAGCGCAAACTTTCAACACTTTTAAACATATTCCAATTACAAAATAGTCACATTTTTAATTTTTTTAAATTTAGTCAATTTTGCAAAATATGTCAATTTTTCACATCGTCATTGGTCAGGGAAATTTGTTTGACACCTGGAAAAGTCAGGGCATTTTAAAATAAAATAATCATTTTGATCAAAATCGCTGAAACCGATGAGATCAAATTAAGCGGCTTTCACTGTACAATCACGTTTTCAGTTAGAATTGCATTGTATGCGGGCAAACTGTTAATTACGGAAGCATATTTAGGAAAGATAAAAAAAAAGTTTTGACGAAGAAAAAAAATTTTCGCCCGAAATTTTTTTACTGTCAATTCAATTCAACTCAGTACCCTACAGTCAGCAACTAAATGCCATATGGTAGGGGGGTCAAGCTCATATTTAGAAGAAAGCTCCTAGGTCAGTTGCGATCGACTTAGACATCATTGTTAAACTAAATTTGAATTAAATTTAAAGTATCGCGAGGAAGGTTATTCCATTGTCTAATCGCGTGCAAAAAGAAAGACCAATAGTAATCATCCGTATTAGCACGAAGCTCAGTCAGGGGTTTAGAATGATTATGCCTACTTTAACAGTGTTTGTTAGGCTTGAAGATATGGGACACAAGATGTGAATTAGTAGGTTGATTGAAACGTTTAAATAAGCCCATAGA
>JAQGAO010006656.1:0-12042 GCA_034697705.1 Ommatoiulus sabulosus | reverse complement strand
ACGGTTTTTCTTGCTAATCAACCACGGGATATTCGTATTTGAGCTGCTATTGTACCCTCTACGAATTGTTTTGATAATATTTTGTTTTTTGAGCACTCTGCAACATGGCATCAGATGATGAACACTCCCCTGCCGAGAAGATGCACTCCGAAGACGAGCAGGAACAGGTGTTCAGCAGCAGGGCGTCCTCTACTGAGTCTGCCCTGGTCATTCAACTGAGGGGGGAAATCAGATCCCTCCAAGAAAGCCTTCTACAAGAAGCGGCTCAAACCCTTGCAGGGTTAGGCAATACTCCCCACACTGATGCTGGTTTACCATCTACAAGTCTGGGGGGGTGCAAGGATTGCAAGGTGCAAGGTGCAAGGCCCAGGAACACTCCATGCTTTTACCCATGGAACCTCAAACAGCTACTAACCTAATTTTTCCCCAGAATTTCAGTGCCAATCCATCTATGCAAATGAACCCTGCAGTGGACATTCAACCCAACCAGGCTCAGCTGTTCAGACCCTATCTGGACATGCCCACATTCACCATGCTTTCTGGTCCTGCACCTCAACAGACTTCACTGTTGGGACCTTACCCTGGGTCAACGGCCTTTCAACAGCCTTCACTGTTAGGATCTTTTCCCGGAACCAGTGCTATTTACAACATTCAACTACCTCCTGTGCAGGGAATAACTCAACCAGTTAGCATACCATCATCTAATCTTGCCTTTTTTAATTCTGGTTCAGATCCTGTTTGTCTTCACAGCACACAGCCTATTCCGTACGTCTTGACCAGTACTCCGACTTGGAGCTCCGCTTAAACCAACCTTCCAGGATTTCCACCGGATCCACCACCTGCCTTTTCATACAGCTCAAGTCACATGCACCCTTCCCATTATCCCACTGGAGCATCACAAGTGCCTCCTTCAGGTATGCATCCAAACCCATTAGGTGCGCATCCAAACCCTCCAGGTATGTTTCCCCGGTATACAGGTCCACATCAACCTCAGCCCCCAGGAGTCCCTCAACCATGGGAAGTTGAGAGAGCCATGTGGATGTTCAAATCGGTTGGACGCTTTAAGGGAAAGAGAACTGACTTTCGGGAATGGATGGCAACTGTCGATCGGGTGAGACAAGCAGGTGTGTTCTCAGAACAAGTAATGTTTTAATCTTTGTATTAAATGCTAGAAGGTACTGCAAAGAAATGGTGGCTAACTAAAAGCGTATACCTGAACAATTGGCCTGAAGTGGTCAGCACTTTAGTCACTCGTTTTGAAGTAAGTGAGAATGACTCTTCGTTGTGGCCTCACATCAAGTTCGGGCAACGCTACGGTCAGGGCGTAGCGGACTATATCAACCTCATGATGGAATAGATCAGCCAATTGCATTTTGGTGCCGCCTATACAATTGATTATTGATGTTGTTTATAGTGGCTTACACCCTTTAATTCAAGTTTGTCTCGCAAGTAGGCATCACTTCGGTTCTTCACCTTTCAAAGGTAGCTGAGTAAGTCGAGCGGAGACTGATTCTCACAAAGCGTTGGCCGGATGAAGATCCTGGTGAGGGTTTGGGGGACAGAGAGACTATCGGCAATTATCAGTCGCGCAGGACATCGCGCAAGGAAGATTCTGATCGGGAT
Organism: Ommatoiulus sabulosus; assembly: GCA_034697705.1. NCBI lineage: Eukaryota > Metazoa > Arthropoda > Diplopoda > Julida > Julidae > Ommatoiulus > Ommatoiulus sabulosus. Next base: position 10,419 of record JAQGAO010006656.1, on the reverse strand, counting down.
GATGATCGCAGGAAGGATGATTCCAATTCAGGTAAACCCCAACATAAGGATGAACGTAGTCACAATCAAGGTCCTCGATACGGGGATCGCCGCGATCATGGCCACAAGTCACAAGACAACAGACCGAAGGATGAGCCTAGATCTCAACCCAATAAGGATCATAGCAAGCACAAACATTCATCTGACGATGCTAAGGGCGGTCAGAATACTAATAAAAAGAAACCTTACAGAGACCAAGCAACGTTGAAATGCTACACATGTGGACTTCCGGGATACACCAAGAATAATTGCCCACAGTGCGCAAAGAAGAAAGACTGAGAAGCCTATGAAGGTAAATGTTATCCTTGCTCAGACCTTAGGTTCAGACGCTGAATCTCCGTCCGCTGGCATCGCTCCCATTGCTGCCAGAAGTGGGAATACTTCTCCATAAATAGAGTTGTTGTATGTTAACTGCTACATTGCCAGCTTTTGGGTACAATACATATTAAGACTCAGGATTACTTTATATTAGACTTTATACAGACTGACATCGTAATGACCTCAGCCAAGAAAAGCATATTGCTTGCGGATCACCGTCCGACTACGGTGGACACCCAGGTTGTCAAAGTGCCAGTCCTGATCAAAGTTAGAACCATTAATTTCTCCCTCGTACTAGTGCCATCCTATAACCCCAAACAAATAATTCTCGGGAGTGACTTTTTCAAATCAGCAAAGATTTGCAAGAACTTTTAAGAACATACATGGTCTTTTGCAGACAACCCATTAGTGTCCTTTGCCTCCAGTCCAGAGAACGAGGAGCCATTAACTGTAGCCCATGTCAACAAGGTTGAGTTTGATGACATCATTCTTCGTCCTGACGGGGCCCAGGGCTGCTCCCCCAGGCAACGCCAAGTAATCAATGAGTTACTTATTAAGCATGCAGATGTGTTCCAGGAACCAACTGGCCCAGCCAGCGTTGCTCCCCAACGTATTGAGATTAAACCTGGCGCGGTCCCGTGCCAGTAAACCGTATAGCTCGGCTCAGCGTCACAGAGCTCAGTTGAAAGAGAAAATAGATGCCCTTGTACACAAAGGTTACATTACCCCATCTTCTTCAGGGTGAGCTGCTCCCTCGTTGCTTGTTGAGAAAAATCGACGGATCCAAGGATGCCAGAATGGTGACAGATTTTCGAGCTTTGAATCGCGTCACGGTCCCCGACAATTATCCTCTACCGCGCATTGATTCCATTCTGGCAGAAATTCAAGGCAAACCATTCATGTAAACCTTAGACCTTACCAACTGCTACTGGCAGATACCCATTCATTAGTCGTGCCAAAATTACTTTACCACAGTCACTCCAGATGGGTTATTCAGTTTTATGCCCATGCCGATAGGCGCTAGCAACTCCGCCGCGTATTGCCAACGTGTCATCGAGAAGATGCTCTCCCATGTTCCAGAGTTGGCTTCAAAGGGGTATCAAGATGATTTGATCCTGGCTTCCAAGGCATTTCTGCTGCATCTAAGAGACATTGAAAAGGTTTTTGTGCTCTTAAAGCACCATGGCTTCTCTCTTAAGCGGAAGAAGTGTCACTTCTTTAAAGAAGCAGTAAACTTTTTGGGTCACATCATCTCACCTGAGGGTATAAGTCTGAATCCTGAGAAAATTAAGGCCATCGTAGAGCTGAAGCCACCCAACAACACAAACGCCTTGCCATTGCTTTAACTTGTCACTTTTGCCTATCCGTCACATTGATCGTACTGTTTATCATTCGATCTTTTTGTTTTAACACCTTTTTCGTCCTTCAGGTAGGAATTATCGCTCGCAATGGTTTCTTTTCGCATTATCGTAATTTATGCATTCCATTCAAGAATATCTCCTCCTTATTTCCCTTTTCTTTTTGTTTTTCTTTTAGTTGTATTCAACTTATTTCTCATTTTGACCATTAGTCAAGTGGATGCTTTGACATTAACCCTAATTACCTTTGTTCTACTTTTCCCACCGTTTTTGGCGTTATTTCTTACCAATCATTTCGTTTTCCAATTCACAATTTTTCTTCCTTTGAGGGTAAGCCTATTTTTTTTCTATTAAAGGTGCATTTTTTCAATGGTTTCTTTACATCTCATTGCCTTTTTCATGCTTTTCATTGATTTTCCATGGCACAACCAGTTGTTGGCTTTTATCACTACTGGATTAATTATTTATCATTTTCTGCTTTAGACCTGGAAAGTCAGTTCAATCACTCCATAATATTGCTATATTCAGTTTATTCTTTCCTATATCTTTATCCTTTTCATTTCGCCTTTCCTAATTTTTGGGGTGCTCAGGCCATGTGCCACATGGCCATCTTACCCATTTTTCTTTTCACATCCCACTTTTTTTTGTCTAGATTTTAAGCATGGATCACTACGCCGCTTATCACGAGCAGTTTGTGAGGTCTCCCGTGGTGCTCGATGAACAAGGAATGGTGAGCATCTTCACTCTTGGATGTTGAAGCCCATCTACTAAACCTATAAGGATAATGCCATTAATCATTTCTTGCATTACTCACCTTACGTGTTTAACCTAAGCGGTCCTTTTCACCATGGTTCCTGCCAATTTTTTGCATTTCAGACTTATTTTACCGTCAAAAGTTGCTTTTCAGTTCAGCTTCCATGTACGTGCTTTTCAGCGGACTTTCAACTTTCCCGCTTCAATCTTTATTTTCTCACTGCCGATAGCGCCATCTGGATTTCTAATCCTCAACCTTTACCTCGTATATACTGGTGGTTTTCCATTTTGCCATAACCCGTTCTTGGTGTTGGGACACCTTTCTTCTTTCCTTCTTTCCAGCTGCGTTTTCAGGTATTCCGTTACCATTTCGACAACACAAATTTGAAGAAGTTCTGTCCCATTAAAGACCACTCTTGATTTGATGCTTTATACTGGCATCAAGCCTCTAATTACCAGTACCGTCAGGCAGGTTGGTTTCGCGGGCAACTATTCAATGTGCGCCGTGATCTTGCTCGCGAGGAGGCTTTAAACACGACTCATACCGCACAACTAGACAACATGGGTGGCATCATCCGTATACAGGCAGCAGCAATGAACCAATTAGGGCGTCAGATCGAAGCGTTGGAGGAGTCTGCTGTGCGTCTGCCTTTGGGGCGGGGGGGGGGAGGTTTGCAACCCTCCTCAGACCGCCTCAGGCAATTTTGCCTTTCAACATATAATATTTAAGACGTGATCCCTAGTCCGTGTTAACCGTCCAGAACATCACGTATTTTATTTCAACCATTCTGTTCTTCAACATGGTCGAGTTTCGTATTTTGAACCATAATCCCTGGTCCGTGGGAACCGACCAGGCTTCGCATATTTTTATTTCAGGAATTCCAATTCGTATTTTTACTTTACATCGCTGTTGACAACTTTATGTCTAACAGGTGGTCTCATTTGGAAGCAGATCGGACAAAACTGTCCGATCCCTCTCCAAATGGTCAGTACTCCAAGTGACGATGCTTCGACACTGGTTACGCACTCTTTTATCTCTTGTACAGAGGCACGAAGGATCTCTTCCTGCAAATAAAGTAGTTTATTTCATCTCAATATCTCCTTACCATTTATTTTCTACTGGAATTCCTGCACATCAAGCTCCAGGGTAAGATAAGCTTCACAAAAGATTTAATAATTTTAACCAATAAAAAACTATTAATATCGGGGAACTATAAAAAACCTCCCAATCAATTTTAGAAGGGAAATATAATTGATCACCTCCCGATATTTAAATTTATTTTAGAATCTTGAAAGTAAGAATTTATCCATTTGGTTTAAAATCAATTTACAAGTTGTTTTGATAAAATAATTCTAATTTGGCTTAAAAATTTCGAATAAACGTGTATTGTAAATCTTAAATATTGGTCCTATTATTCCCAAATAATTAGAAGCAAGTGGAAAAATAGATTTGAATATTTAACCGGCTATATTTAACCCACAGATAATATTTTCTTTATCGGAAATTAATTTACCATACACTGTACTTTTCCAGTGGTTGGATTTCTCACCCGTATTTTGCAATATCCAGGATAACCTTCGAATTCGAACTGTTGCTGGATAATTTTTTTTTACGCTGTCATCATCTCTTCTTAACAAACAAACGTTTCGATTAAGACTCGTTTTAAGGAATTACATTTGCTCATGAGGTGTTCGTAATAAAAACAGCGCTAATCTAATTCACCAATCTAGGCATTCACGAGCAGTTATTGTTTATTGGTTAAGGTTCAAGTAAATCAGTAAAATTGAATCAGATGATTTCAGTTTCCTTATAACACAAGAAATTTAGAAACGCCATTTGAAATCCCTCTAAATAAAAAAACTGGAGATCAAAAAAAAATTGACAGTTATTGTAATGCAACAGCTCATTGATTTTTAAATTTCTCATATATCTAACAGGTAATTATATATCTTAAGGCTATATTTCACGTATTAAAAATAATTTCGAAAAATTTATCAAAATCCAAATAAAATAATAACCAAATTCAAATCCTGTCTCCAATAAGTGCCAAGTACGAGGAATATCATAATTAATTTAAACTAAAATACAATTGATAATTGTTTGGTTCAAGGTGTTCATAAAATAGTTGTGCATGATTTGAAAAGTAAATTTTATGGTTTCTATGATTTAATATGATAGTAGAGTGCAGATTTGAATGGAACTAAATGGAATCAAAATTGATTATTGTTCTTAGGTATATAAGACATTATACATTTATTAAGAAAGCACGATTGAATTATTGCATTGATTGATATTATATGTTACCCGTGCATGGTATTTCTGATTGATTTCGTATTAACGTCCAACCAATCGAGGGTTGCAGCAATTTATTAAACATTTCAGGCGTTACGTTGCACCACTATATTAATTTTCATTTTATGATTATTCTTATATTGAAGGTGTTGAAATATTCACTAAACTTATAAATTTGTTTATAACAATTGTAGTATTGTGTGTGAAATCCAATATAAAGAGATTCAAATAGTGGAAAGGTTATTAAACATTGTCATCCACAAAATATACCAAGTATTAGCTGGCTAAATGCTGCGTGTAAGTGAAAGTGCAGAGAGTAGTTAGGCAAACCAATCCAGCAAGGAAGCATTGCAGATAGACAAACAACACCATCCTCAAGGGATAATAATAAATTATCCAAACATAAATATCCATTAAGATTCTAAAAAAAGAAATTAATTAATATCTACGGACACGTGAGGTTGGTGTCCAATTCATTAAAAATCTGCAACAACTATAAAAGAGTCAGCAAGGAAGCTGAAACTCCTATCACAAGTATTTGTAGACATTTTCAAGGTATTCTGGAGATCTGGAATTGCATTAAATACCTCGCATTCAAGATCACGTTACGAAAACCAAACAAATCCGCATCAAAATAATCAGAACTAGGAAGAAGGAGGAAAGCCGGAAAACCTGGCCACTATTGGTACCCGCAAATACCCAATCAACAAGGTATCAACATACCAAGGTAGGTGGTTTGTGTAGTTTACACCATCGGGGATTTCACCGTTGTGTGAATCTGCATCCCAGTGATACATTCAAAATTACAGTGTTGATAAGACAGATTTCTTACTCAGCCTATACCACATTTTTTTAAAATCCAAAAGAAGATGATAACCTGTTTTCCCCAAGACACTACTCAAGAAAAAAGCCCTGCATTGATGTCCTTTATGACAGAGACAGCCATTTCTCAATTCATGTGATGCACGATACACCATTGCGTTGCAAAATGGAAAATTGCACAGGTCGTTCACGAGTTTGGTGTGAAAAATGACAAGTGGCATTATGTTTTCACAAGGAAAAAATTGTTTCAAAGACTTCCACATCAGAAATACACCATAATTTTGTGGCATTGCAAAACTTTTGTTTATTCTAACATGTTTTAAATAAAACATTTGAGTATAAAAAGTTTAACTCATAGTAACTTTGCGGTTTAATGTACACAATTGTGACCACATAAATAAAAACTTTAAAAAATAAGATATCATTTTTTTAATTTTTTTGTAGCTTATTTAGTTCATTTAATTGCAGAAAACCAGCTAAAAAAATCCAAAATGTTTAACCGAAAAAGCCTCAAAGAATTTATTGATTTGAAAGTGTTTGCTTTATGAAGGAGTCTTGAGGGCCTTGGTGGAGCTTATTAGTAGTTCTAATACTGTAGTTTGCAGTATTGTAAAGATTGGGGTATGCTATTGAAATTAGCATGAGAAAGTTTATCCTGATGTTAGGTGTTGCCCACCCCTACGTAATTTAGCTGTGTTCTAGTTCACCGACGCAAAGGTAGCATAAATGTCGGGATTTTTAAAGAGGCTATGGAAGCAAAAAGATTCTCGGAGATGTATTGGATTGCTTTTTCTAGAAATCCTTATTAATCTGGAAATTCATGCAGATTAACTGACATAATCGAAATGTTGGCAAGTTACAATAAAATCCAATAAAATCCAAAACAATTCTATCTCAGTTCAAAAGTGAAGTTGTTCTTACCACTGTAGAATTGCTAAGTCCAAAAACAGGATACATTCCTTTGTCTGGTTGTAGATCTGGACTGGAGTCACCTGGCTTCTAGTTCTGCCTCTTCCCACTGACGGTTAAGTCAAAATTTTGGTCTCCTTTTATACGGTTCTCTCTGCATCTCATTATCTGCACCTGCAGTGAAGCTCTGTGAGAGCAATTTTCTTTAGCTTTACATACGCCTACTGCTGTCATAAATCATGGAGTTGAGTGGGTGTAGATCCCTTATCCTTTCAGTTCATTCTATTACCAGGTTTCAGTCTGTTAGGTTCCCATTCAACTACCTGTAGATTCTCTAGTGTTTGTTTTACCTTTTCTAGTTATTCTGGTCATTTAACATGCTTTGACTTAATTACAATCTTTAAGTTATGTGGCTGTCAAGGTTGGGAGATTCTGTTTGCTCATCCCCTCAGTAGATGGCACTAGTGTCTCTTAATGGCACTTTGTCGACAGCCTGGCCATCTGCGTGGTGGTGTCCGAAGGCTTCTGACGCGCTTGTTATTGTTTATGGTCTTCCCGCCGATCCAATTGGACCCACTTCGGTCCCACAACATTGTTTCACGTGACTAATAGATTGTAAAAAGGACTTTCTTCAAAATGGCGACCATTCGTGATTTTTACTGCGCCATCGAGCTCATCGCAAAATGTGCCCACCGTAACTGCGCATTGAGGACGTGGCAGCAGTTGATGGGCTATTTCCCATCATGGAGGAGGAAATGGAAACAGTCCCAGAGGAAGTGCTGCCCAATCCACAGCAGAATGTCTAAAACTTGTCATCTTTGGAAGCACAGCCTTCTTTTTCAACCTGTTTCCCTCGGTGGTGCAAAACATCGTCTGGCTGGATGCTGCCCCACCCCAAGAGCTGTTCTTCGTATTAAGTCGAGCTCAAGGAGCAGTTTACCCCTCTAGGTTTTATTGTGGGGCCCGAGACTGCTACCTGCATCTATCGGGAATTCCTGCTGAAGCATCACCTGACAGCGTTGTCATACCTAACAGGTGCAACGGGGGACTGGCCCTGGTAGGCTGGTCTCCCGTGTTTAAATGTACAGTTGATCCGGCCACCTGCCAGCTTCCGCTTTGCTTTTCGCTCGTGTATTGATTTTTTATTCGCGCCCTCGCAGCTTACCTTTCGTCGCTTCGCTCGCATTGTTGCTTTCATCGTTCTTGGTTTTGTGTATGGCTATCGTCGCCATGGATTTATTGATTTTCCAGTATTCATGGTAAGTCCATTTCACTGTATGTTCACGTTATGGGGGAAAGACAGTTCAGCTTATCACATATGTGTAAATTTGTTTTCATGATAATTTTTCCATATTATTTTAGGATATGAGGGAGTAAAGTGTAAATTTGTAGGATTAGGGTAGTTTAGAATTAGGTGGGTGGTGATGGGGAAGTGGTCTTGGATCGAATTGTGCATGAAACAAACATATATGCTGAAGAATAAAAAACTTACAAAATTCTCAAATGGAAGATATTATCTGTTCCTGAAATGTGCCCTTAATTAGAGCTAAAAAAATTTCAAGGTGTTGTAGTCGAACCAGTCCTGTCTTGGTATTGAAGTAGTAAAAAGTCTGTTCAAACACCATTTCTTGATCAGCAAATAGAAGATAGAAACCTCCAGACTGCGTAAGTGGGTAGTAAATAGGGTTAAATTTCCCACCCACTTTTATAGCAGTTTAAGGGGGGGAGGTTCAGACTTATACCGTAACGGCGCAAGGAGGGGAGGGAAGCATTAATGGTTACAAAAGGCGGATGAATGTTGCTATTTATTTATTTTTTTGGGTTTATATATTTCTTCCATAAATGACATGATATGCATTAATTGGTTAGGGGCTGTAGAAATAAAGCATGGGGGGAATGACTTGTAAGACGGCAATGGGTGCCATGAGGGGATTTCAATGTCATCTATGGCAAAACTCTACAGTGTGTCACAAAACATCAGAATAAAATGAAAGGTATATAATGTAAATGGTTATTATTTATTCATTAAAAATAAGCAAAAAAATATAAAAAAATCAAAGCTCCATATCTATCTGTAGATCAAAATCGTCAGGAGCAACAATGCAAGGGTTATAAACCCCGTCAATTTCCATCTCCCAATCTACAACTGTTGAATCTGCTTCGGATCACTGAACAATAACTCCGCAAGAATTTACAGCATTAGCCTCTAAAATTAAAAAGAACTGAAAATAATACTTATTTAATTTTATCTTACATCCCCACCCACATAACAAATTTCTCTGTAATTTAAACAGTTGCAAACTTACTCTTTATCCTTATAATGCACCATCCATTTTCTTCTTTTGAATAATGATGTTTCACCAGCTGAAAGCATGTGTCTACATCACGGTTAGTCACATCTCCAGATAGCCACAAGTGCAGTAAAGCACATTTTATGTTGCTGATTGACATTACAGCATGGTTATAGTTTTGTAGTAGTAGCACTTTGGTTAGAAATAATGAAAAACTAATCCATTAGATTATTTCCAGTTGACCGGATAAAGGGAATCGTTGAAGATGCTGACATTTTGCAAACTTTGGGGAACTTTGGGGAACAACTAGGCAGTAGAATATTCTGAGACAGATAAATGATAGGTCTTAATGTTTGTTTTACATTAATGCCAATGTCTGGACCCACTAAATAACTTGTGGTGTCTCACTGCCAAACTTAGGGCCATATAACACTGTTTCATATGCCCTAAAAAATAGCTAGGAGAAGGTGAGTTTTTTATTTTTTTTTGATAAATTTATAAGCATTCTGATAGGCAAATGTACACTAATACACACCCATCCATTTTTAATATATTTAGCACTACACCCACATTGAATCTGTTATCCACTTAAGAGTACTACAGCTGCAGTGCTTGAAACATTGGAGTTTAAGGATTTCTTAAGGTAAAACAACTTATATAAAAGAGAAAACGCTTCCATCTTTGATTTCATTGTGATGCAGGATCTTTTCATCCACACATCCGATTGCTCCAAAATTTTTCATCCATACTCAGGAACACCCGGAGAATGTTCTAGGGGGAGGTCTCGATCCGGAAAATATTAACCCTTCCCAATTGTCGCACATTTTACCCATTTTCTCTACAAAATGGCTGCCTAATGCTCTCAAGCATGTACGTTTGGTGTACACTCAAATGTGTACGTTTCATGAGGAAATATGCGTGCTTGCGCTACCAATCGCAAGGTGGCACCACTCATTTGTATCCCAGTCTTCATGCAGGTTACATTGCCCTCTCTGACCTCCCGCATTTCAACACAAATTAAAATGTAAGTTTTCAATTTAATTCATTTCGCTGTTTTCACTTTTCTTATGTTTGATACAACGTCATTTGCTATCGTTACCAAGGGCTTAGATTTTAAATTAGCCTGTTGGACTTTCGTTCACATTAACGTTCCTTGCAGTTTTCAAATTTGCCTGTTAGGCCTAAGCGAATCTGAAAATCGAGACTCACCATAATGTCAATGTAAGTCCAGCTAGCAAACATTTAATGTCAGTGCTTGGTGCATATAAACATACAAACGACAGGTAGTTTCTTATATGTCGCCTGTAGGATTTTCATTTAACCGTTAGGCTTATCTGAATAACCTGGCAATTACTATCATCTACAGAAGCAAATAACTAAAAGGGCAAAGCTGGGCATTCCAGCTAGTATATACAGGGTGTTTCAGCGCTATGTTGTCAAACGTTGTGGGAATGTAGAATGGGTCCATACAAGCCATTTATGTTAATGTACCCATAGGGTTACAGGGTTACAAGGGTTAGGCAGAACATTATCCGTCGGTGCACCGCATGCATTGACGGTGGTGGCCGTCACTTTGAACAGCTGTTATGAATATCTGTGCTCTTGTTTCAATAAACAGAATAAACATCAGAAATGG
>JAQGAO010006655.1:0-12043 GCA_034697705.1 Ommatoiulus sabulosus | reverse complement strand
CCAAAAGGAGCCTTGGATGACAAAATTTGACGGAGATATAGCCAGATATCCGAGAGCAAAAATAAACACGTCCACACGTCCACACGTGAGCGTTTAAAGAATTGCTCAAAACATTAAAAAAAGATGGCTGACTATATATACTGTATTGAAACAAAACAAAAAAAAACTAGGCAACGCACCTTATAAAAATCATTATGAAAAAGGCATAGACAATCTACAGGGTTCCCCCAGAAATTTCATTTTCAACTTCCCTGACTTTTCCAGGTTTTAAAAAAACTTCCCTGACCAATAACAATGTCAAAAATTGACATATTTTGCAAAATCGACAAAGTAAAATATTTTGCAAAATTTACACTAAAGTCAACTTTGAAAATTTAAAAAATTTAAAAAAAAATTGCATGAAAAAATTTTGAAAATTTCACAATTTTGTACTCGAAATACGTGGAAAATGTTGCAATTTTGTCCTCGGAAAACGTGGAAAATTTTACACTTTTGTCTTTGGAAAATGTGGAAACATTTTACACTTTTGTCTTTCGAAAACGTGGAAAATTTTACACTTTTGTCCTCGAAAAACCTGGAAAATTTTACACTTTTGTCCTCGAAAAACCTGGAAAATGTTGTAATTTTGTCCTCTGAAAACGTGGAAAATTTTACACTTTTGTCCTCGAAAAACCTGGAAAATTTTAAAATTTTGTCCTTGAAAAACGTGGAAAATTTGGATAATTTGTACTAGGAAAACGTGGAAAATTTTGCAAATTTGTCCTCAGAAACTGTTGCAAATTTTGCAAATTTGTACTGGGAAAATGTAAAAGGTTTCCAAATGCGCCCTGGCTACGTTGAATTTCCCTGACTTTTTTAAAAAAAAGTCATTCTTCCCAGACTTCTCACTGACTTTTCCAGGTCTGGGGAACCCTGATCTACTCGTTTTTCCAAAATCGCAATGTCAGTGTCCGCAATTTGGAGACTTCGGCAACATGCACTTGATATTTTCCAAACCCAATCAACAAAGAGTGGAACGCCATAAATGCTGGAAATTAATGCTATTCCCATGTAAGGTACATACGCCAGTGACATAGATGGCGCGGGGGTGGATGGATATTGCAGCGAAGCTAGGGGGTGAGAACCCCAATTGGGGGAAAGATTGAAAGGGAACAATGCTAAAAGAGAGAGAAAAGGGTATTACGTGATGTTACGAGAAAGCAGCCAATGGCGCGAGGTGTGCCTCAAGTTCAAACCAGTCCATCGATTACGATAACATATTCTCATCCCATGCAAAAGGCACCACGCCCAAAATAAAAACTCACAAAAATTGTCCAGAAATGCGAACGAGGGAGAGAATTCCATTCGGATAATGATTTTTCCTTGCCCACAATGTATTCAAAACAGTCGACGACAAGGACAGCCTCGAACAAATGGCAAAGTGACCATATAAAGTTAATTAAAGTGTCAGCAATGAGAAGAAAAAATGACGAGTTTATAAAACAATCTTTCTTTGCTTTCACTCACCTGCCATACGTACAAACATTGAAATTATGAAATGATTTATATTTTCATTTCCATTTGTGACAGTCTTAAAAGAAGGGCCCCGTTGCATTCTGGGATTTAAGCCATAGACAGTGTACAGTAGAATCCTTTTTATAGTGATCTTCAAGGGACCACAGAATTTAACCATTATATCCGGAAATCATTAAACCCGAACATCCTATACATACATATATTTTTAGTATTGTTACACAAGAATATACATTATTAACGTTCAAATGTACATGTACATAAAAATATCAGCAAACAGTTTAACTTTGTGAAAAATTGTCCGTAATTATACTGTAAAGAACACGTGATCAGAGACTACAGAGCGTGGGAAACTTCTTCACATCCCCCTTCATCATTATAGTCGATACCATATATAGCATATTGAACATACCAAAAACCCATCTCTAAATGCAGATTATTATTATAACCAGCATCACAATACACGGAAAATTTTACATGCACTCCTATGGGAAACCAAACTTTCTTTGCTTTTTACATCATAATATCCGACCTATCGTTATTTCCGGAATTGTTTTAAATGGATTCTACTGTATTATATTACAGTGAAAGCCGCTTAATTCGATCACGTTAATTCCAGCGATTTTGATCGAAAAAAGCGATGAATGTAAAAAAAAACACGTTAAACATTGACCCTATCAAGATGCCATGTGTTTTAAAAATACACATATTTAATCGTATCTATGTATTTACACATGTTTAAAATGATATTTGCTTTAAATAAAAGTTATAAGTAGTGTTTGTTGATGCCTGCTTGCTGTAACGGCTGAAATTTCATTTTCTAAATAACGCAGAAAATCCATCTGAGTACAGCTTTGATGCACACTTGTATGTTGTCCAAACGTGTCCGTGCTTGCATGAAAGCTGCCGAAAATTGTTTCGCGTGTTTGCGTTATGTCTGCATAACGCAATGATGAGTTGCAATGATAAGCGATGAGATGATCCAATTAAGCGGCTTTTTTTTAACGTATAGGGCAGTATAGGAAAAAATTCGTTCTGAAGGTTGTGATCGAATAAAATGGCTGATCGGATTAAGCGGCTTTCATTGTATTGAATTTATACTTCACAGCTATTATCGGCACATCAGTTTAAATGATCTTTGATAATATGCAAACTGTACGCTAAATTTAACCTTGTCTTGTTTTACGGGCATTTCCTGTTGTATGTCGAGGAAATGTTCTGTTTCAAGAAGTTGTCTAATAGCTTAATTTTAAGTTCTGGATGCCGGATACCTTGGCCCTATGCTGCATACGAATTACTTTCCTCATTGGCTTTGATATCGTTCTATGTTGTCATAACAAATTTCACATGGAAATCGAAATGGAGCTTTGCGAGAGGTCCTGCCGCTAAGTATATCGACATTCGGTTTACATGCGGCAAAATGGAAGTTGTGACAACATAACGCGGTACAAAATAACCTGCGACATGTACGAAATTCCGAATTGGAAATACGAATAGAGTATTAAAAATTAAGTATCAACTCACCCTGGGTTCGCAGGTTCTGTGGCAAACATACTTGCAAACTGTAAATAAAAAAACAAAAAAAAACCCCAGATAAATAAAAAGTTCTGAAGTGCCATAAATCATATTTTGATTACGTACATTTTCCTTCCAGAAAGAAAGCAAACAGATATCAGTTGAACAAAAATCCAATTACTAACATGCAAGGTTGTTCGAAGGACACATTAATCCCCTAACAAATGACCGAAATTAATTTTTCCGGTTGAATACAATAAGGAGTTGCATAATGGATGGGATTATGCATACATGAATTAAAATAAATGGCCATCAAAATCTGGGAAGTACAAGTTGTAGATAAAATATTAATCTAACAATATCAGCCAGATGTTTCAGAATCAACATTTATGTACAGTACGCGAAACTGCAGTACGTAGCTATGATTATTTTCTCTATAAAGTATACAAGATACTGCAAATACATGTACATGCGCATAGATAGTACATGTACAAGTATAAATTATCCTTACATGTAAATTATGTTATTGCATATTACAAAACTGTATACGCAATCGGACAAAAATTAAGTTTAATACATGTAAACACTTCTCATGTCACGTGTAATGTACGTTACACACGCTCTCAGTTCTTTTCGTTGATTGAGGGAGGATTTGATGAGTGATTATGCACTAAATACACCGAGTGAAGCGCCGTAAAATGTACCAACGAAATGACACTTATTTTGAATGGATTGTTGATTGACAAAAATATGCATCTTGTTTCAAGTTGCAAAATATGAAATCAGATGCACCAGTTCGTCTTAATTAAATCATTCGTGGACATCATTTAAAAAATTTTCTTGACATTGTTTTTTGATATAAGTGGTAGTTAACAGTATAGTGCACAAGATTTAATAAGATTACATTCATGTAGAACTATAGCGAATCTAACACCATTTTCCATTTTCCTCACATTTTCTGTTTTTCTGTTTTGGTATCATAACAGATAACAGCTGACATACATGTACTGTAAATGGGGTTAGGATCTGGAAATTCTTTGTCCATTGATAACACAACTGTCTGTATGACATGTTTCAATTAAAAAGATTATTAGTTCAAGGTATATTTTACCTTTTGCAGTAAGATTCGTCTGCTACAGACATGCTATTTTACAACATTTTTTTAAAAACATTTTGAGTTGTAGATCAATCGCCATCCTCAATATGCTATATCAATAGTAACTTTCATTAAGTTTATTGCAACTAAAACGTGTCCACGCGCTCGTAGCGCCACCTCGACTTCGCTATATCCGTAACGTTTCACCTCCATCTTGCCGCCAGAAAGGAATGTTCATTCGTGGGCAGTCGACGCGAGGCCACATATTATTGTAACGAAATAGCACGCAAACGTTTCATTTTTGCGAAAAACTCGACCGCTCATATAAATTGAAAATGAATGAACGTAATAAAAAGCGGCTTGAATGGAACCAGTTCCAAGGCCAGGCGGTGGTCAGCGTGGGCACTTCGGATAATAGGTGACCGCGTAACAAAAGTGGGAATCGGGGTGGGAAGCATTACAACCAAATAAACCATATTAGGTAGCGCTAATGCCCAGTTACGGGGGTCGCCACGTCCAACTGGTTTGAATTTTGAGTAGGTGGAAAAGAGGGCGACGCCTAGCGGCGGCGACCTTGTCCGTGAATTTTCCATTGCGAAAAAAAAAAAAAAATCGCGAATGATTCTCGACATCTCTGCAAACACTGATGTAGTGAAAAGTAAAATCTGAGGATTGGAGGGCGAGTGGTCAAGTGGGAATTACACAACGCCATTCGAAAAACGTCCCGTCTACTCGTTGATTATTAATGGCCTCAAATGAGGCAGTCCTACGCGTTGAATAATAAACTACTCTCAAATTAACATTCATCTATGGGTGACAACGAAGGCGGTCGGCGCATAGGGTGTATTACAAACGAATCATTTAATTATTTACGGTAATTTATATGTACAACACGAAGGGGTTAGGGCAGAGACAAGAGTTCTGAAGAGTTGGTGCTCAACATGCAGAAGGTGGCGCGAAGCATTGAGCAAAATGCACGCTCATTGGCCGAGTGTTTGACGTCACGAGTTGGACGTTATTCATTGTTTTTTTCATATCAAACGTTTTATGAAATTTATGTGCTTGTCACAAAGGGTTAATAATGGCGATCCTGTAGCACATGATGGTATTGCAATGAGAAAGGTCACCTTGGTTGATGTTGTTGTAAAACCACACGGAAGAGATCTTCATTTACGAGGGCGTCCTGGTGGTAGACTTGGTCAGTTTTGTAGTTTGTAATATTGTTATGAGCAGACAATTAAATATTATTTTTATACAAATGTACATGTACATGCAGATAGCGAAGGGGAAATAATTGGAGCTTTTTATTTCACACTTTCAAATGAAATTTAAAACAATGTATTAATTTTAGAAAGCGTCATCTTGTGACTAATGCAAGCAGCATCAAAAAATCGAATTTTTAATTCATTTATAATTAAAGTGATTGCAATTTTAAAATGTGACATTCATAATTACTCGTTACTGGTATTTTCTTTCGTTTATGAAGTTCGAAAATATTTATTTATTTAAAAATTTCCTTATTTCATGTCACAGGAAATGTGTATTTATTCATCAGAAATAAAATATACATGTATTATTCAATATAAACTAGGTACATATATATGTATATGGTCTGTCATTAGTAGCGATTGAAATACTACATACTGTGTTTTAGTAATTCAAAAATCATTTTTTTTGGAAGAGTTTGAAAGTAAGTTATCTTTATTACATGTACAGTGTACAAACATTCAATGTAAACACAAGAAATTCAGTGTCACAAGAAATAGTCAGTTGTATTAAACTGTATCATGTTTCCCAGCATTGCATGCATGGTAGTAGTTGTTAATATAAAAAGCATTCGTTCCATGCCAAGTATACTGAACATGTACTGTATTGTATACATGTTATATCATAATCAATGGCATTGTAGCTATGAAAACATGTATATTTTGCAAAAAATAATTTTGGCAAGAAAAGTATATTTTTTCGACCTTTTAACAACTACTGTATCGTGAACATGCACTGTACTGTAGGAAGTAAATCTGTTATATTTCTCAGCTGTATGCGAAAACCTTAAAACATCGATTTCTCATACAAATTTACTTCTTTTCCATGGCTATAGGGTTTGTCTAAAGGCAGCTATTTCTGGGCTGTACATGTGGAAATGCTCTTGAAACGAGCGTAAGGTCATATCTGTTATGGCCAACTATACACTGTATACAATGTACATAGCCACACCTATCATCTTAAGTTCAAGCTGAACATCACGTTCAACCATGGATAATCTGAAATATTTTTATTAAAACGACTTAACGCTATAGCAGTATAATGAAATCCTTAATTGTTTATGCCAGGACTGCCACGTATTTTGCAGAATTCACATTCCAATCTCATCCACGGAAGACATAACTACGCACTTAATTCTTGAGGTTAGACAAAACATCAAAACTCTCAAAGTGGTATAAAACCACAGGGTGTCACCATTATAAAGCCTCGACACTTGTGTTAAGTGCACAAAAAAGAGCTAACCCGCCAAGTACCTCCTTTTCAATTTTGCGAAGCCGTTTTTGACATTAACGCGTGCAGATGTACAAGTATAGTGAAAAATAAAGTTAAATAATAAAATGTCATTCTTCATAATTTTTTAAGAAATTAGCATATTTATGTTTAGGGAACACATGTGCCTTCGAAATAGCATAGTTTCACATTCGAGAAAAAAAAACACGTCTCAAAAATCGTGATAAGAAATAAGGCCATATGCCACGGTCAAATAAGTACTGTACAGCCAATTTAATAGAATTTTCCGCAAGTCTTTTTAGGTTATTTTAGAGATTACCTTTAACAAATAATCATATAGGATAGCTCAAAAAGTCGATCGTAAGTTCCGTTGTTTGTTAATACAAAAAAAAAAAAAAAAAAGCACGACTTTTATATAGAAACAAAAATAAACAGGAAAAAACAATCACGTTAATTCAATTTTAAAACATTTCACTGATTTGCAATAAAAATCAGGAAAATCCCTGGCGTACGGTTTTCCGATATTTCCCAATTCGCTTATTAGATAAACAAACGGGATAAAAAAAAAATCAATCCTGTTCGATATTTATTTACTTTGAATAAAAAATAAACAGATGAACATATTTTAACCTCCGATGAAATGCGGAAATAAACGCTGCGGAATTTTGTTTCAACCATGTTTATGTTATGCACGAGCCAAGTTTTAACATAGAGGACTGGTGTGATAATCTTCAACTAATTCGAACAAAGATTGGCGCATTCAGCCATGAAGATACTGCAGGTCAGCCTCGAATTTTGCGGTTTGTCCTCAAAATGATTATATTGGGTGTGGTAAAAAGGTTGGTTAACACGTTTCAAAAGTAAACTCAACTCTTACCTCGACAGCAGCTCCCCTGGCTGTAAATCGGCTGCCGACAGACGTCGCACGGAACGGGTTTCCTCACCGTTTTACTGCGAAACGTGTGATACTGATCCACGAACTGAGGCTGAAAAACAGAAAGCAGAACATCAGTCAAAAACTTGGCGCATTTCCTCATCACATGATACAGGCGAGCGTGCACGTTTATCAAAGACCTTGTTCGAAAAAGGATTGATGACGAGAGAAGCTGTTGCCTAGCAACCGTAGCGCATCTTCTGGCGCCACACTCGCGGTGCGGCTTGTGCAGAGTGTATCGAAAACCCTCGTATCAATTTTAAACTCACTGCGAAATAGCCACGCAAATTCTAATTTTGTCCATACTTTACATTTGATATGCTTACATAGTTTTTTTTTCTTTTCTCCAGGATTGCATAATTCAATGAATCCAAATTACTCTTCCCATGAAATGTTAAGTGGCTCGAAAAACTTTTACATTCGTTCGTCCAAGTTTCATGCTCCATCGATTCTGGATCATTTTTCGTATATTATTATTATATATATAGGCGTGTATTTCATGATTTTTGGGCCACCCTTCATAAATTTTGAGCACAGCGCGGAGATGCTGGCAAGTTATCAAGAAAACTACAAATAGGCCTTCGTGCATTTTGGAAGCTCACCTTTTGCAAAAAAACTTCGAGAATCGCTCGTGGATATTTAAAGTCAGCCATTTGTAAGGCATGCTCGAAACGTTGACAAGTACTCCGTATCAAGGACCATCTTTAAATTTCGTGACTTTTTTGGGTGTGACGTTAAACAAATTCGGCAATGCAGCGTCTTTCTTCACGACACAACGCCTTCCTGGGTGGGGATGAGCCAAGAAGCTGCATTGCCGAATTCGCCTTTGTGAATTGCAGTCATCACAATTAATTACACTCACCAAACATTGTACATTACTAATGTAACGAGTAATGTATGTATGGTTTCCAGTGTTCTTAAATTCGATATGCAAAGTTTTAAAACAAATTTGTGAGTGTATAGTTGCCCTGATGAGGATAGAAAGACATGTTGCAGTTTGCAAGAATGAAGCTATAAGGAAAGTGGCATTCGGAACTTCATTAACCTATAGTATCGAAGCAAAGATGAGGTTTACTTGTGATTTTTTCATGAATTTATCAATAATTCGTTATTTTCCTTGCATGAAATTGGGAGAGTTCGTTCTGAAAGTAATCTTTGGATATTATAAAATTACTTCTACAACTACTACAGTATAATCCCAACTATAATGGGGTTAACCAATTTCTGATACCCTGCAATTATACAATATAAAGGGCGTCTATTAATATCTATGATTTACGAAAAAAACAACGCAATATTAATGTCACAAATCAGTCATTTTAGCATTTCCAAAGATTTGTTGTTCAGAACGAACTTTATAATTTTATGTGATAATTTCATGGAAAAGCAAAAGAAAACTGCATCTTGTTTGTCTACGTTAATGAAATTCTGCAAACCACTATCATTACCTTCGTCTCGCAAATTGCAGCATGTCTTCCTGTCCTTTTAAGGACAAATTTCACTGACAAATTAGCTTGAAAATGTCGCTTATCGAATTCAAGAATACTGGAAAAGTAAGCAAATGTCCACCAAAGTTTAATCACCTTACAACCTGCTGCCCACTTAAAGGGCACCCAGCACGAATGCGCAACCTATTCCACCTTCCTTTCATTTATGTAAACCTGTAATTCGTGTAATCTAAATAAATTAAATCCTGATTAAATCTACATCAAGTGGGCATATCCGGAAAGTGTATTAAGAAGTGAAAGGAAAAGCTCCTCCCTCGTCACCCACGTCAAAACAAGAGGACAAAATTCTCATTTCAAGGGTGGATTTACTATAGAATTCTAAAACGGGTTATGGCCCACAGGTTCTCATCTGGACCTTTCAAGAAAATAATCATCATTAAAATCTATGTACATGTATGGGAAGGACAAGCTTATTCCACAGCCCGCTATCTCAGGAAGCTCACGACTTCGGCTTTTCAATTTTTAATTAATGTTAATGAATGATTAAGGAACAAAAAAACTTGCGAATTTAAAGGCCTATCAAGCGCATAATCATTGTTGATTGTGCACTCAACTGAAACGATAAGTTATCCTACAATGTACTTATACAACAAAAAGTCACGCAAAAACTCTTTTGGAAAAAAAATGTTTAAAAAAGTTGTTCATGACATTGTCAGGAGGTGCTTTTAATAACCGAATAATACATTTTATAAATGTATAATCGTAATGGAAATTAGTTTAATCTTTAGTTCTCGTAACGAAAGAAATGTGAAAAAGCATTTAGTCTACATTATATATATACGTATGGTAAAGTTAATTTCAACTGAGCAAGAACCGATATCACGTGGCCTTTTCACCAGCTAATGGATCAGGATCAGGATCAGGATCAGAAACTCAACCATGAGCCATGAGTGATTTATAAGGTCCAGTCCGCCATCTTAAATGGATTGAAAATGATATCAAAAATCATCCAAAAGTGGTTGATCAAAATAATCAAACACTACACTTGTAATAAATGAACAGTAAAAAAACAACAGAAAATGGTTCGGGAGCTACCACAGTAATTAACTGATATTCTGTTTGACGTCCAAATTCAAAATGGCGGCAACTATAGACATCAAACTATGCTGCAGGTTAAAAAATAAATAAACTATGTTTTTGTCACAGCTTGTGACTATATGTAATACAGATGTTTTCAACATCAGACTTCTTACGTCTTACGATTCAAGCTTGACCCGACCAAGACTACGTTCTTACAACCTAAAATTTAGATGCACGCAAAAAATGGAGGGATTTCCCTTGTCACTTTGGCGCATCCTGATCTAATTTGTCACCACCTCTGGGTTGCTTTGGCAAGAGATTTACATGTTAAAGTTATGCCTTTGCAGGACTGGCTCGCAAATCTCTCTCCCAAAACAAACAATTAGGAACGGAAGTGAACCAGCGCCCCATACGTTCATTACCATAAAAAAGGGTTGAACACGACTTATAAGGGATTTTCTGTGCTCCAACCTCGTAATTTAACTTTTGATCTGTCCTCCAGCTCCACGCATGCAAAAGCATAAGATGACCGAAGAACATCAACAAAACAGGCAGCAAAGTGAGACAACTTAAGCATGCAGCATGCATTTCAAAATAGATTTAAAATATAAAAAGTCGTTTTTTCTCTGTAACCAATAGTTAAGCCATGTATTTTGAACATTTGCCAGGAACCGGGGCCACACTGGTTGTGTTCGCACGCACGTGAGGACGATTTTCGCAGCTATGGCGCTAAGACTCGCGGTGATGATACTTTATGGATAATGTTTCAGTCAAAAAATCGTGCTAAATCCATTAATAATTGAATCACTACGAAATGAAAAACTCGTAAATCATGCAACGCGTTGAAGTATACGCGAAAGGCAAGTATATACAGTGTACAAGGACATTGATGTCAGAAAGTAGCGAGGAACTGTTTAATCCCTGCAAAACTTTAACCCATGCATGCAAACAACGGGTTATGTACGGCATATGACATGTCCTTCAACGGACAACTTTAGCCAGAAATCCCATGATGCATTTACATGTGCATCGCCATATACATGTAGTTGTTTTTTTCCTGCACGCATCATTGTTATCGTTATATACATCAAAATTCTATAAAACAACATCATCAGCATATGATAAAAATGTTAAAAACACGTGCTTCACAGATTACACACATTTGAAAGTGTTTATAGGTGTTGAAAGTTGCTTTGCAACGCAATTACATGTACTATATGTCCAATCCTCAGATATTGTCCACGACAAAAACACATCACGCAAGTATACGCAGCGTCAATTCGCGTTGGCAGTTTTCGTTATTTATTACATAGAGTCGTTTTTTCGGTATTTTTGTATGTAGCTATAAATCAAGTCCATTAAGTTATTCTTTTTCATAACATGTACAGTATATGTACTTCCCATCGCTTACGTGACATACGCTGCGTAGCCTATTAGTAAATATTTTCGATTCTCATGATGGGCATTTCCGCAGTCATCTGATATCCATTATCTGCCACTTGAACAATCAAGAGATCTATAAAATGCCCCCTGGAAGCGCCATTTTCACAAAGCGTGTGGCGGCTTTGCCGACTGTTTGTTTTGAGATTGCTTTATCGCAAAGCATATAACCAATCAAATCGGTTAATTGATCCCATTAAGTGCTATACCGTTATAATATCACCTCAGGGGCAATTCATAGCGTGCATTTATGCGGATTTTAAGAAAACCGCAACTTACACAGTGTTAATGACACTATAATTCCAAACATTCCAAGAGTTCTTGTGGGCTTGTGATTGTGGGTTATGACATACATGTACATGTACGTTGCTGCAGCACATTAGGCTAACGTAAAAAAATCAACTCTTTACAGCAGGGTTTCTTAACCTTTTCATCATCATGAACCACTTGCAATATTTAAACAATCTGACGGACCCCTTACAAACTTAAGTGTAGGGCAGGTTTATTATACAGTGTTCCCCC
>JAQGAO010006654.1:0-12045 GCA_034697705.1 Ommatoiulus sabulosus | reverse complement strand
GCTTGAATACTTACGAAAATTTTGAGTCCAAAAGGAGCCTTGGATGACAAAATTTGACGGAGATATAGCCAGATATCAAAATGTTCATTATTTTAATTTAATTCAGGCATTCTTTGTATAGTGACCACCTTTATAAAGTGACCAACATAGATTTTTTTGGTGGTCACTCTTAACAGGTTTTACTGTATATAAAATTCTTCCGCAATAATGTGCTGGTTCTAGTGTTTGTATAACGATGGTTTTTAGCTTTAAATACCTTCCCGTTTTTATGGATTGCGCTTGTATTAATTGATTTTTTCCCTTGTTTAGCTGTTCTCTGTTAGCAGTCATAAACACAATTAAAACGGCCAATGTACAATGTACTTCTCACTTTCAATTTGGTCTAGTGGTCATTTCTATGCCAAGGGCAACTGTATTTTTCTACTTCAACGTTAAAAATTTCAAGCGCCTAATTGTCTAAATGGTCGCAATGGAACCAGAATTACCATTGTAAAATATTATTACACTGTACTGTATAGGCCTACAAGGGAAGGTTATTTTCCAAAACACGCAAGTGGCATTTACACAGTTTGCTCGCATACTGCACCATTGAGTTTCCATGCCGATTGAACCATAGGGAAATAATCATGAATCATACAACATCTACGAAATGTCAGTCTGAGGCTGTTGCCTCAAATTGGTCTTTAAGAAGCCAGTTCGCGGAATTAAAATTTTAAATTTCCTGAAGTTAGCCTTGATTGTACGGCAACAAAAAACACACTGTATCCCTGTGTTTGTTGAGAAATTATGATAGAGAACTGAGTAAAATTCTCATACAATTGCATGGCTTTACGAAAATTCTTACTAAACTGTTGGCGTACATGTGCATTGTACATTAAAAATTAAGATTCGAAAAATGACAAGGTTGATGGTATCTCAGGGAACGCTATATTCTGCAGTGTTGCGTCATGGGAGGGGTTGGGATAAAAAAGCAAAAAATAATGGTAGTCCCCGTAGGAATCACCGGGCTTCGAATGATGTGATACTCTCGCAGGGAATTAAAGAAAGAAAACTATGCAAGAATCATTTTGCTCAGCAAAAATGCATTGATTTTTTGGATATTTTTTTACCTTTTGCTCTCGTCATGAAGTTCGAAATATCGATCGAAAAACTTTTTAGCTTTGAGATTCAAGAGCAAAGCCAATATGGTTGTACATTAAATTGCAATGATCATTATGTTCATAAAACTGAAATCGCTTTTCAACTTTGACCTTTCTACTGCCCAAAACATACAGTATTTGATATAGTATCAATTACTAACATCTTCCAGTTACATCTTTCTAAATATGTGATATGCTAAAGACCTATTTCAGTTAATCTAGTCATGATCGAATATATCGAATTGTATTATTTTAATTCGGAAAATTCCACTCGTTCTTATTCTATCATTTCCATTGGATAAAATGAACGTTGGGCATTTAAACCTGACTGTTTACGATGACCCAACATTTTCGATTTTGAATTCAATTAATGTACTTGCATAATTGATGGAATATATACGTGTGCAATATGTGGCGCAGCTGAAATGTTTTCTGGATGAAAATATAAAATCAATACTTGCATGTCACCTGGAAAAAACAATTCCTACAACAGTGTATTTTGTAGTTTCTTTCCATATAGCGTTTTCACCTTGGGATGGGTGTAATGCAACTACTAGCACGCAATCGACAGGCACGTATAGTCTGCGTGACAAAAATAGAAATTAGCTTGCACTTCCGGTCAGTTTAGGTTTCTAAGACCAAGAGGTAATTTTTAAAGCTCTTTTTTTCCTCTAAATGTATGCATTTTTGGAAGTCTCTTTTAAACTCCAGACACTGGAGGAAACATACTGTATAGAGGAACTTTTTGTTGCTACTTGTTGCCAGTTGTTTCTGGAAACTTAAACTTGTGTAAACAACTGGCAGCGAATAGCTGCAAAAAGGTCCTTTGCTTACTCCAGTGTGGACGTAGCTAATTTACATTCATTGTATAGCTACAATGTTTGGTTGGTTGTTTTAGCCAGGTTTGGTTTGGAAAATTTCAGCTGGCTTTTTAAAACGCGACTAAGGAATTCAATTCAATTCAAAATGATACTCTACAGTCAGCAAGTGAATGCCATGTGGTAGGGGGACGAGATAGGCGTCAGCCTATTGGTCCCTGTGGAACTGCACCTTACGCAGTAGTGCACTATTAGCAGGGAGACAGTTCCATTGGCGAATTTAAATGAAAATCTTAAAAATGGATGATCTTTTTATTATGTAAGGGAATTCTGTTTTCGTAGAATATATACGTCATTTTTCGTAGAATTCAGATAGGTCATTTGAATACATATTGTAGATAAATAGATCGATATTTTCAATGCAGCGCTTCTGTGTACACAAGTTGCAATGTATCTCCAGTGTATGCACTGAATCTCCATAGTTTCAGTTTGGAGTTGGGACTAAGAATGGAATGTTTAGAGGCAGTGATATTTACTCAAATCTCCATTGTATGTCCATGACAATAGAAGATCAGTTTTCGACATTAGGAAAACCGGCATAATATTTTACATTTAACTTTTTTGGGCATATAGGCTTGCATAATAGAACACCGATGAAAATGCTAGGGTATTTGGAATTTAATGACTTCCCCAGTATCTCTCATAGCTTCCGTATACGTATTATTGAGTTAATGCCCCGTGGCATTCATCATTTATGGATCTAAGGCCACCTGCTCCATCGGCGGTAAAGCACCTACTGTAGCTTCTTCAGGCAATTTTTCATTGTTTCGAACGTATACACCCATGCATTCCATACTAATGCGTATAGTGCATGCATCTTCAAACCATGCAGGGTGAGGCCCGCAAGTGACTATTGTACATAAAATGTCTGTTTTTACGGGATTCCATCACCGACTAAAAACCTGCTCCGCCAAAGCTAGCACTACAGTATCTTGTGTCGATGGCATTTTCAACTGAACACTTGTACGGTTTACCATGGCGTGTATAAAAAGTTAAAACTGTTCAGGTAAAATGCATGTTCTGATCATGCAAACCTGATATGTATACCGCAACGGGTATGGCCAGCTTAAGACATTTTTCTGATATTCGTTTTGGTAACGCATTGAGAAGTGCATCGAAACTGAAGGTGTTCACTTCGACCATACGTTAATGTAATGGTGGTAACAAAATGTAACGTGTACACAATTGTAATAACCTTGAGATGAAATTAAATCCCTGAACCAAAAAAAATGGCTTCAACAGATGTTATTATTTTTTTTGCTAAAGATACAAATCTGTATGATAAACTAGGGGTTGCCATTGAAAAACATGACATTTACCTTGAAACGACCTGAATGTCATTAATTTATATTAAAATAAATACTGATGTTTTCACTCTCTCTTCATACCAAACACATTTTGTTAGAATCATGTTTCCATCAAAAGCTTTGTTTTCATTTTATTTACAAATATCACTTTCCGTACCTCTGATCAGCCTGTATATAACCCTATCAACATTCCACTTGGTAATGGCCGACATCTTGGACTGAGCATGCGTGCAGCAATCAGTAGAAGCTGGACTAGGATGAAATTAAAAAGTTAGCAGAAATTTGAGTGAACTGCAGTGCCATCTGCCGTTAGCAGCATGCTCCAAATCGAAGTCGCTTGGATGAAGCTTGGAGCATGCAGAATTCTGCCCATGAATATTGCAGTATTTGCTTTTGGTATAAGATTTATAGTTTTCTGGGATAATGCCTGATTCACGTAATTATTGCCGATTTGTTTTTAACGATCTAGAAAATTGGTAAGCTTACAGTATATGGATTGCATCCATTTACATTAAAACTAATCCATCCATTTTTGTTCAAATAGTGAAAACTGGACAATTATGTTTTTAGGATAAAAACTAAGATGAACTTGACGAACATGATGATGTTGCGAATCTATGTTTTGGCCGTCTGGTTTTGACTATAAATTATAGCTAAATGTCTTCTATTCCTGTTTTTTTTTTCAAGAGCTTACTAAATTTCTGCTAATGCAGGCGACTGGCCTTGTTTTTCATTTAACCTTTTCGCACCTCATTGGTAAACTGACATTGTTAATCATATTTACATATATATTACAATATTTGAAAATCATATTTCTTATGTTTAAATTACAAATTTTAAGTACGTATTACAAAATGTCTTACTCGTCAGATCTTTAAATAATCCACTGGTGGAAAAATCTTTCTACAGATAATTATCGACGTGCAAGTCAAGAAATTTTACAGTTGCAATTCACTTTCGTGGCAGTACACTTAATTCATTTTGAAATGCGCATGCGCGGTTAGGCGGAGCCAAATCTGCTGTTAGGTAACTGGGGCAATCTGCTGCCGTGGCAGCACCTTTTTGATTACCCCTATTGAGTCGAATAAAATACCGAATAGCAAATAACTTCTACTGATGGCATTATCGCCAAGTTCGCAAATGGGATATGCATCCGTTTTCGAATCTTGTTTAGATCTCTTCCAGCAAATTGTGTTCTATAGTGTTCGCAACGTCTGCTTACCCTTTCGATGAGCTCGGGGATCTCACTAACCCCTCTCTGCAAGCCACACTTTTTCCATATCGTTTATTTTAATTTCTCCATTCAGGCAATGGTCATTGGCGCAAGTGGTGCATGCTTGATGATCTCATTAATGCCACCGCAACCCTTGCGCTTCGTCGCGGCGTTACGTCCACCATTTCACATCTGTTAATGACTGGAAATAATTATAGAATAGCCAACTGCAATAAATCATCTGGACGTGAATGCTGTGGCGGTTAATATTTATTGACAGCCACTTTTCCATCGCCGAGCTACTCGTTCCAGCCACTTCCTGCAGTTGTTTTGGCAAGCCTCAAAATCCCTTTGGTTTCATAGTCCATGCATGCTATAGATTGCAATTTAAAATATTTTAAAATAAATCGCTCATTTATTACGTGTTCGTGTCATGTACGAGTTACGTGCGAGAGGAATATACCGTATATTTAATTTTTTAGAGTACCAGTTTTAGCTCTTCAGAATACGTTTTCTGTAAAAGAAAAATAATGGCGTTATAATATAGTCAAGTTATACGGCATATAAGAAGATTGATACATCATACATGTATACTCAACAAATTGCTGAGCAGCTTTGCTCAAATAGACAGAAAATGTATTGGTGATATTATTATTATACTGTATGCTTGTTTGTGGTTTGGTAGCTTATTGTTTATTGAGGATTAATTCACGACTCACATGACTAAAAGCCGCACGCAAGTCGGAGTTATAGCTATAGGGAAGAATGAGAGACACAAAGTGCTGATGAGAAAAGGGAACGAACATTTGGGAGGCATTGAAGATTTAGTAGCTATTTACAGTATGTAGGATATACTATATGGTAATAACATGTGGCGGAAATCGGTTGTTCCTCCTACTCAACTTTATCCGTTTACGCATTACAGATATTGGAAATTTTCAATGGCAAATGGGCTTAATGAATCATCTAAATACTTCGTTTTAAGCTTTTACGTGGATTTGCTATACTCATGTAGCTAATTTCATTCTGTAATGTGCGTATTTATATATAGATTCAATGCTTCATCTGCAATTTTAACTAATATCTAATTACTGTACTGCACATGGCGATAACATGAATCGTTAGATAATATTCGCTAACATAAATCCTTCATGAGTTATCTCAAACCAAAAATACCCATTTTCAGTAGTAACACTTTGCCATTTGTCATTATTTTTGAACCATTTTAATAAATTTTTGGCGTCCATAGTGAGGAGCATCACTTTTTTGGAATTTCCGTAACAGCTAGTATTGGCACGGTAACGAATAAATAAATTCATTATTGATAACAAATCTTTAATCACAACAAGAATGGAAAACGTCTGTTTGAAGAGCCAGGAAACAGGAACACAGAACCACGAATACAGGATAAAAAAAGCCTTATTCAGCATTTTCATGTAAATTTGCTATCTTTACGTCATTAAAATGATTCACTTATTGCATGCACTTGGACGTATGGTCGGATTTATGCACATGCTATTTACAATAATGCTTTTCAACTTATTCATGGTTATGCAAATTTGCGATTGCCCATTGTTTCTTTTTGGGAAATGGCCCCACGGAACGATGCTCATGAGGATTGTGGATGCTAGCCGTATTCGCGTTGTGGAGTATAGTTCTCAAAGTTGCCATGGTGGCTTGCTTCGAGCTAGACTTATACGATTTTTTAAAAATGTTTTCGCTCCATGGTGAAATCATTGTTTATTTAAAATGGAAGGGATGTTATTTTCTTCTATTTCATCTACATGTACATTCGTGAATGCCACATGAAAATTACTGTACAGAAAAATCGTTCGTTGCAAAATACATCTTATGCCTGACTCTTTAAGATTTTTTATTTGTATGCTACCACGATAAAATATTTCTAAATAGAATTGGTTGAAGTTACAATTTTACTTCTGTATGATTCGATAACGTATAAAATATTCATCCACTTCGACATTTTTCGGAGAAGTTGCCATGGATGCACGTTTTTGTTGTATTTGCGTTTATATACCCTGTACATTGCCTTAAAGCAGGGTTTCTTAACCTTTCCATCATCATGGACCACTTGAAATATTTAAACAATCTGACGGATCCCATACAAACTTAAGTATAGGGAAAGAAAACAAGACGTTTTAAAAATACACTTTTATTAATTACTACAGAAAAAGATAAAATTAATGAGACGGTTGCTGTTGCTTTTTTTCGATAAGTACGTTAAATTGTGGGATTGTTTTTATTTTTAACGTTATTTATTGTTTTTATTTTTAACGTTTTCGTGGACCCCCAGTACCTAAGGTAGTACCTAGAGGTTAAGAAACGCTGCCTTAAAGCAACAACATGAAGATTCAGTACTAATATAAGGTTGTGTCAATGAGTGGATAGACAACTATACCCAATTTTTAGCAGTTTTGTTATTTAGCCATTTGCCTTGACAGCCCCATGTACAATTGGTGAAATGATTAAGGGATTTGCAAACCACTCACGTCACCAATTTAATTTTTCGTTACCTGTTGAGCTGTTACTTACATGAATATAGTCTGAAAGCATCAATAAAATATTAAAATCTTTCAATTGACTGATTTTCAATTAACGCTCGCGCATGCGCAGATTTTTAAAATGGCCACCTTTAGTCCTTCCATGCAGAAACTGCCTACGACTGTTTAGCCACTCATTGACACACCTTAACCTTTTACATACTGTATATATGTATTTATATAAGGTTTCGCATTTAAAGGACAAAAGATTTTCTGACATTTCCGAATAATCCGAATGCAGCTCGAATATTTTTCTATTCTCCCATAACGCTTTCAATGTGTATTTACATTGTTAAATTTTGTATTTACTTTTTCATAAGATTACTTCTCTTTATAGGACAACATTTATAAAGTTTTAAGGCAACAAAGCGTTGAACTTGAGGGGCCCTGTGATGAAAAATGTCTTTTCTTTTTCCCTTATAATTGGAAGTGTGTAAGGCGCACCCAAATAACTAGCATCAAAAATTAATAGCATAGACATTCCAAGTAGTTTTGAAAGAAAAAAATTGTACGTTATGATTGATGGTGTCGTAAATTTTTTCCTTATATTGAGAATTTATGAGATGGTTAGCGTTTTTATTTTGATTTGAATGGCTTCAACTATTAAGTTTCACATTTATTGCTGTATACGACATCACCATGAACGATGGCCTTGGCTATAAACGCACAAAATAAATATCGCGAGACTACAGCGTTGCGGAAGACAAATTTGCGGTCTTTTTACGATGCTTTTATAAGCTGTTTCGGAGATAAAATTGCGTTGGTCTCGAGCTCTATTATATTCTCTCAATATGGAGTAAATCACTCGAGGTGATATGCTGACTAAGCTCCTAGTTTTATTTAAAAATAAGACTTTTGAGCTTCTATACATTCTACGAGCAAACTCTAGCTTCTCATTCTGTGTGCATGCGCTGCAGTTACGGCTATGGCTGTGGCATTTACTAGCTAGTTAATGACTTCATACATCAAGATAGTAGATTGAAAGCTACATTATACATTACGTAGTTAAATGATTATAAAGTGGCCCCTACGAACGGTTGAGATTTTTACATTAATGTTTAATCGGACACGTTACGATTAAATGAATACTCTATTCGCTTTTATAAACCCATATCAAATGCTGCACTACTTGGCTTGATTCAAATAAAGCCCACATTAAGTCGTAAATGTTATATTAATCCTTAGGCAGGTCATGAAAAATTACTATGCTTGATATACAGTATGAAATTTAATAACTTCTTATATACATGTATTGCTACAGAGAGATGGTGTAATATACTGTATACATGTATGCAGTACATGCGTTATGACTCTTTATACCGGTATAACGTTTTTGTTGATTACAATGAGAAGACGTTTTCAAAAACTTTTTATTCGTACTTATCATTCTAAGACAGCAACTGCGTACAAACGTAGTTCTGGCGCAGTGTCAGTCCATTTCATTGATGATTTATGAAGGGTAATTTAGCGCCACTAAACTGCGATGCATCCATGGACTATCGATCTGTGATTGTTGTAAGAGATTCATAGAAAATGCGTCTTGTACAAAAGAGATGAGATAAGCAGCGTGACTTTAGGCGAGGCTAGCACTGGTGTGTTGGTGGAAAATAAATGAAAATTTATACAATGACGTTTGCCATTGACCCATACTTGCTACAGCTCGAATGTTCCCTGTGGAGTGGAGGTCGTAGAGATCGTTTTGATAAAAGTGTTGCTATGTTCACTTCTGATGATCCGCCCTAGAACTATTTTGTAATATTTTTTTCATATCAGTGGACATTTAATAACCCGTGTCAGTGTTGGCCTACTGATTGTCTTCACTTTGTTATCCCGTTGTTTAACCTGAATTTGTTTGGAGCTACAAAATTACCTTGTTTCATTAATTTGTAAAGATAATTCTTAAAGCAGTTTCTATCAAGATATAATTTTGCATCGAGACCCAAATGGCGTCAATTTCGTACTTATGTCTTGCATTGTTAAAATATCGTTCTGGTGAACAAACATGTTATAATGGCGTTTTAAGCAGCTATACTATTTAATTTAAACTGGAAAATTGGAAACTCTTTAACATGGGCCATTGGGGGCTGTTATTTGTTTCTACAAACAAATCAAGGGTCCGTCGAGATGTCCATAAATATTTTCCATGTCATCTAGTATCTCAACTTGGATTGTTTCTTAATGTAGCCTATTCCTTAATGTTGTTTGACTTCTTGGGTAACTACATTTGGGGTCGGTAGGAAAAATTTCAAGCGATTCGCCAGTGGGTATTTCTCTAAGGTCTCTGGATCGAATACCTGAGATCTAATGATTTAGACAACAAAGGAAGTGGGACTACGAGGCGTCTTTTGTAACGCTGTATGATTGATTACCCCCCTTTATATGGAAACAGGTAATCCAAATACTGGTACAGTGTAATTCCTAAACACATAAGAGAACACATAAGCGCAACGAAGATTAACAGCGACGTTCTTAAATGAATGTCTTAACGAAGTTTGGAAAAACTGCTATTCCAGATAGAACAGTACTGATACTTTCGTCTGCTGTATAATCCTCCATTTTAAATCGTAAGATCAACAGAAGCAGGCACACTCGCTGAATTCGTCAATTCCTGTACTTGAATTTAGTGTAAATTACGACTAATACAACTAGACCAGTAGGCCTACTTATCGGACAAAACTTTTATGCGTTAATTTTTGTTTATTTATTTTTTATTCATAAAACATAGGAAATATTCGTTAAAAATGTTTATTTACACTTACATGTACATGTATATCCTTACATTTATCTCGTTCGACTGTTGGTTTGGACTGATGCTGTTATGCCTTTGGTCTCAAGCAATCTTAATTAAAATGATTAATGCAAAGAACATTATATAAAGAAATTATGTAAGCATTCATATTCTTCAATTTCAAGAAATGGTGAGACAACATCTTTTTTTTAAATGCTTATTTTGCAGACTTTGCAACAAAAGTCAAATTACAACTGAGATATACATGAAGGACATATGAGATATGAAACCCCACTGTACTGCAAAAATAATAATAATACAGACTGTCGAAAGATAGAAAAAAGGCTGAAAATATTAAAACCTCTGAATTATACCGTTGATAATTATCGTATATACTAATTAAATTATTAATATGGATTTGCCTATCTCTTGAAAATGAAATGTAATGCTCTTCGACATTATCATATTTTCCATTTCGAATGCTATTTATGGTGAATTTTAATTATTTTTTATGAATTCCATGCTGTAGACTTATCTCTTATTATAATGAATTAAAACTGTCATCTGATGAATTTTGAATACTGTAGTTAGTGAAGATAAACAGAAAACATGAGATGTTTGCTGATTCTCAGAATTTCTTAAATTAGATTGCTGATTTTTTTCGCTGAATATAAGAAGTACCGCATGTTTTTATCTTAAATCTAGATTTGATTAACATAAAATTAGGCTCCATGAAATGATTGATACCCATGCCAATTTAATTGCATGATATATTATGCATGTAGCTAACAATTGCGTTTTTTTGCTACATCACAAATTGCTGAATGTATGTTCGATGTCGCATGCATTATTTATTAAACGGCTACTTTTGCGTTGATAATACATTTCCTAGTTAATAATGAAAAACTATCGACCAATTAGTTGGCGCAGTTTTTAAAGAAGATACTGCTTCTTGTAACCGAATTTGTGCTCCAAGAATGCTTGAACATGTACAGCGTATTGAAATTTATGCAATTATGAAATTTAATTTGTTTTATTTATTGATATTACTGCACAATATTCGTTGTTATTTGAGAATGATGGTATCGGCGCGGCGTTCCTAAAAGTGGTGCAAACTGGAAATATTGCTAATGAAGTATCAACATAAATTGCGAAAGATAAAAGTAGCGTGGTGATATACGCACCCTATAATCAATATGTCTGACCATGCACTCACACTTAAAAGGTGAGCAGTAATTTAGCCGGTAGACGAATGTGGTCTGAAATATACTATAAATCGTTATTATCATAAATATCATTATTTTTTCTGTTAATGTACAGTAGGTTTTGGCGTTTTGATGCTAACCTCCGAACAAATGATCTTTTAAAAACCAGCTATTCGAACTACTTCCTGGCGAAAAGGCAATGGCCAAAGTTTGAAAATGTAAAGTTGCTGTGGCTGCAATTTCAGATTTTTCTAAGGGAAGTGGATAATATATTATTACACGATCTTTTTATCTGCTTTTGTGAAATTTTAAGAATGGCGTCACTTCCCAGTATTGCAACCAGGTTTGCTATTTGTTATCCAGACATCTGCAATTGAAACCGATTTTCACTTATTGATTTCTCAGAAAATGTCAAATATTACGCGAACTACATCGTTGTTATCATGTTTCATGTTATATATAACATGCAAATAATGCTTGGCAATATCTAAATAAAACGCCTTTTTGTTGGTAAACTAAAGTATTTAGCGTCTGCCTTTTACATTGATATAGTGCTAGATTCAGCAGTGTAAATCGTTGGTGCACGCTACAATACGTCCTTAGCAAAATGACACTTTGTAAGGTGCATGCATCCTTGATATTCGCTAGCATTTAAAATGTACATAGTAGAGCAATACCAGCAGTAGATTTCATTTGAATTAAGTTTCCATTGAGGACGACTACTGACAGTTTAATAATAATGCGCATTCATTATCTACTCATATGCATGTACGTGCTGCGCGTTGCTTAATGCGAAGATTCTGGAAATTGAATTCGCAGTTTTATTCGGTATGCCTTGAACGCCGCAGGCTAACGTGATTCGGATGAATAAATAAATAATTGAATCTAATCAGAATACTTAGATTCGATGCCTACAGTTTTTGGGTAAGCTTGCGGTAGATGGGTGAGAGCACGCTGCGACGTATTAATTAAGAAAGGTACTTACCGACCACTGGCGCCACCCAGCGGGCTACATGA
>JAQGAO010006653.1:0-12046 GCA_034697705.1 Ommatoiulus sabulosus | reverse complement strand
TTTTGAAAAAGTGGCTCAGAAATGGCGTCAATTTTGTCTTGGAAAAGTGGCTCAGAAATGGCTTTTCCTATACTACTAACCATGTTTTTAAATTTTGTGCATTTGATTGACAACGCTTAGTACAGTTTCTGCGTTGATGGTCACTATCATAACTGATTTTTGAAAACATTTCTAATTACATTGTAACGTATCTAGGGAAGCTCAAAAGCAATTCATTCGTTCCTTTCAAACGAAAAATTAAAACTTCAGGCTTGCGTTTGGAACAGTCCCATGGGCCAAAATTGTTATGTTCTGAAGATTTTTCTTCAAATATGGTGATGCAAAGCTCGTTCTCGTATGTATCCCCCACCCCCTGCTGGGGGCCTTTTGGCGTGCCGAACAATGACCATATTTCTCGGGTGTCCATCACATCTCTCCTATCCGATTTCAATTCTGCTAATTGATGGTGTGTGGAGGTGCACCGAGAAAACCCAATTTCTGGAGCTTTACATTAGTCATTAGCGCCGCTTGGCAGGGACATCACAAATTGTGTATGGAGGTCATTGGGAAGCAGATCCGAGGGATCAAACCACACGCAACATCCCATTGTAATTGCACGACGAATGTATTATTTGTAAACTAGGGTAGGTCAGGTGAGGCGGAGCGACGCGTTGTCAAGGAAACGCAGGTGGCCTCACCTATGCAAATCCTATAAGTGACACATAACGTTCGGAGAGGACAACTCTGGAGCACGTGCGCCAAGCCAAAAAATGAGGATTTCTCTCACTTCGTTTCGTTATAGAAAGTTGGTTAACTCGTTAATCTGAGTTATGTGCAGAGAGGTAAGTCTCATTTTACGACGGATTTCAGGGCAATTTTTCTCGACGTAAAACCCGCAGGTTCCAAATTCATCCAATTCCACTTTCGTTTTTTTTACAACCCTCGAATTTAAAGACATGGCTCAGCATTTTTCGCGAGCCATATTTTACATCGTGTTGGAACTTGGAATTTCTTTATTGGTAAAATTTGCATCCTTAATAACATCCCGTGGCAGGCCACGCCGAGGATAAAATATTTGTCGCTCGCAACGGGTCGTGGGGGCTGCTCTTGCCAACTGCACAGAAGATATGTCACGGCGTTGTTATTGCTATTAAACTGTGCCCAGGAATTTAATAGCCGCATAGCTCTGGTGTGGAAGCCCAATTTATGAACACTACGGCAGATTGCGTGCACGGCGCTTATAAGATCCGCCTCGCAACTCTGTTGCCAGAAAGTTGTTACCGAAATGATTTTGTCTGAGGACGCTGAGAAACTGGGTCTCACGACAGTCTTGCCTCTCAAAAATCCTTGAAGCTGAACCAACCAATAATCTCGATTGGAACTGTCGTATAGACAATTTGGACGTGGTATCGAAATGGACATGCCTTATAGCCGTTCAGTACTTGATGGGACTGCATCTTGGCTTTGAATTGCTGATTTATCTTATTTTACCTATAATAAAGTTTTCAATTTCCATATAAATATGACAAGGTTTTCATTTTATGAAGATTACTTGGTTGCGTATTGGTTTTTGATAGCCGATTGCTATTTAGCTATTGTTTTGGCTAGTAATAAATTGAGAATATTTGGGAAAAAAATAGCGAGTGCAATGGAGGAATAAGTTTGGTCTAGACAGTGTCGACCATCAGAAGACGCTGACAAGAACTTCTGTTGGCCCGCATATTTGCTGTGCATGTATTATGCACACGTGACTTCACGACTGCCACAATACGATTCGCAAATATATTGTTAGAGTACCCCAGTTGCAGAGTTACCAGCGAATATCAAATTATCAATTTAATAGTAGGCCTAATTCATCGACTTGTACTTTTCAATCGGTGCATAATAGCCATTTTTAATCAAAATAAAAACATTTATCTTTATCGTGATCTTTTATCACTACTTTTTGTCATTAATGATATCATCGTACTGTATATATAGGATGGTATCCCAATGACAACCCTTGAGTATTTTAGATTTGACTCGGAGAAAAACTTCGCAGTTTTGGCGGATGTTGGCATTTGAGAGCTTGCAAGCTTAAGCACGCGTTAAGAGCAGCGCGATTCAGAAAATTCTGCTTATTATCATTTTTGTTTTTGATTAGTCCCAACGGTGTCGAGGTTTTACAGTACAACTAATCTATCAGAATGATTTCCTCATTCCTAAGTTTATGAAAAGTTGTCTGGTATGAAAAGTTCCCTCGTCTTTCCGCCAGTTTGTTTGCACTTAATTTTTCAAACGGATGATATTTACTCGAGATTAATCTGATTAGCGCGTTCTTCTATGGTTATTAATCGTGGGAGGTTCGAGCATTCGACTCGCATTACAATCTAAATATTTGGCAAATGGCGTATCTAAACTGGAGAGGATTACCGTCATTATCGTTCGCTATACGAAAATGTTGCTTTTCAAATGCCGTGCGTGTATCCTTAATGCACCAATTATAAAATGTTGCGATCGGGGCGTTATTCTCGATTCGTCGAGTGCGCAACTCGGTGCCATTTTTGCAGTAATAATTGCCTCGCTGGAGATTACATCTTGGAGCTTTTCATCCGAAATTGCCTTCCGTACGATGGCTTCCCTTCATAAAAGATTTTTTCTCTCTTTTTTCTTCTTCTTCCGAAACCATCACTAAAAATAATAAAAGGTGGAAGGGAAACGATGCATATTTCGCGACAAAATTGGGCATGCCGAAATCGATACGCCTTTTGAATAAAGCCTGGCAACCGAGTGTAAAATTCAAAAACTGATTTCGCCACGCGGGGGCCGTATTAAATTCTATATTCGGAATGTAACGGCGCCCATAATTCAGAAATGATTTCACGCGGAATAACGCGGACTGATTCAATTTGAGGCGAGCAAAGCATAAATCAGGAACGGAATTGAGAAAAAGCTGCAGGGTCAGGACTATGCCAAAGGTGCGTGCATATATTGCCATTGTCGACGGCGACAATTACGCCGAGAGCATTTATCAAGAGATAATTCAATTCCGAATCGTATTGCTCTTTGTCGAGAAATTGATATGGCGCGGCGACGCCGAGAAATGCGAAGACTTTGCCGCATTTATCAACTCTTAACGTTTGGGTGCCTCTGAAGAAGGAAGGATGCCGGATTTTCAAGATTTTTTCTAGCCCGAAACAAGAGTTTTCTTCCTGCTACAACAATGTTTTCTCAATACGTTGTGGAACACTGCCCACTTTTATAGCAAATATTTCGTCAATGACACCACCCATAAAATCGATTAAAATGATACACTGAAGGTTAAACTTCAGTGTATCTTTAAAGCACATTAATACAAATACAAGTTTCCAGGTTACAAAATACAACTTTTCCAGAACTAGTTCCTTCCATATGTTTTACAGTTTTCTTTTTCTAGCCCGAAACAAGATTCTTCTTCCTGTTAAAACAATGTTCCCCAAGAATGCATATTAATGTAAATACAAATTATTAAAATTGAAGCATTTGTTTTAGTTTTCCCTTCGAGTTTCCCATCGCCCATTTTGGGAATCATGCACTGTTATAAATAGGAAGGTCCTGCAACTTTATTCGTTTTAAGGAAATTACGCAGTGTGGATGTCTGGAAACTTGAAAATTCATTCGTCTTAACCAAAAATTTGTAATATCCGAGTCCGTCTTAAACGAATAGATTAGCAATTTTCGATGTATAGCCTACCCAAGAACGGGGACTGAAATTTGATTAGTCCTATCAGAAATTCACACTAAGCGAGTTTGTCTTAATGAGGTTCCACTGTATACTCATTCGTTAAAGCGGGAATGTCGTTAGAGATTGATGGATATTTTGTTTTCATCTTAATTGATATTGGCTTGAATAAAAAAAATGTACCTGTCGGATAAATAAATTGAAGTCTTTTAAATTCTATTTCCTGCATGGGCTTTAAAAGGACTACACAATGTTTCTAAAATATTGATTAACACATCAACCAGGAAAAGACGAAAAAAGTGACGTCTGAAAGCATATTGTGCGCATGCGCTATTTTCGTTGATCAACCTCGTCGATGCATTGGGAACCCATTGTGAATAGGACATAACACATGCTTCAATTTGATGCAGAATACACACTTTGCACGTATAATTTCGTTCAATGTTTCAATCATTCGGTCCAATTTTCATTGCTTTCAATTAACTCGATGAATCTTCCAAGAAATTCTGCGGGGCTTCTTTTCCTTCACCCGCTGATTCATGGTTCGTGTGTTCAATGCAAATTGATTTCGAGTCGTTAGAAGAAGTGCATTAGCGAGCCGTGAAATTAACTGCAGTTCAATGGTTGATCGTTTGTGTACTCTTTCGGTGGTTTACCCATTTTTTTTTCTCGGAGTAATTGAAGTTTTCCCCAGAAGGCTTCTTCCGATGTTACTGCGGAAGTATGTTTTCCAAGAGATTGATCAACGTAGCAGAAGCGATCTCTTAAGGGACATCTCCCTATAGTCTATAGCCTGGGTTCGTTTTCATCCAATTAAAATTGGAAGGAAATGCGATGGAGGGCACGAGGGCAGATCGAGCAGTTTGATCGGTAAGCAAAGCGTGGCCTTCTGCGATATTGCTCGCACTTTAAGCTGCAAAACGTCGCTGCAAGATGTCTTTGCAGAATGCTCGTCTAATACGCTCATCCTTAATTAAATTTCGCCGCATGGCTTCCTGCGAAGCTAGTTTTTGCTGCTAGACATGCCTTTGCTGATTCTGGCAGCTAGTAGCAACAAGTGAGTCGCAGTTGCGAACCTAAAACCACGGTGATATATACATTGTGGCAATTCGTAGATATTTACGACTAATCGAATCGATGGACCCTACTTTGTAAAGCTCTCGGCGATTAATTGAATTTCTATGACATCCTACCTGTTTGCGAGGTAACGTCAACGTTGATGGAACCAAAAACGTAAATAAACCATTACTGCGCAAACCGCTACAACGATAGACACTTGTACCGCAAAGTGCCTGTAATGGATGAATTAAGTTGTTCTGCAATGCTCCTCTTCTTTACTCTTATGCATATGATTACCATTGGGCAGAAAGTAAAGCAAAATCGTCTGCACAAGTTGCTGCATGCAGAAATTAGCTGCTTATTAATGCAAGTTCACACAGGACAACATTTCAGTAGCAGAAAAATAAAGGCGCTCTAGCTATTGACTAGTAGACTATATTCAATTTTAGACAAATTCAATTATCTGTAACCCTTGTAATCCTATCAACAGATCCACTGGAGCCTGTGTTAATTCGAAATTGGGAATTGCCGACATCTTGAATTTTGGTTTGGTTTCTGCTCTCAGCGACCAGAAAAGTTGGCTCAGGATGAACTTAAAAAGCGAGCAGAAATTCTGATAAGCTGCAGCGACACCTACCGAGAGCAGCATGCTCCAAATCGTAGTGCGCATGCGCGCAGCTTGCAGCGAGCAGAATTTCTGCTCAGCGGGAATCAGGCTTTACTCTACCAACTTCTCGATCAATTCTTCCTCTCTCACCCCTCACTTTTATTCATTTTCATATAATTACAGTATATTGCCACACACTGCTCACTTTCCCTCTATTCTATAATTGTATTTTTCCACCACATACTTTACCTACAGTATATCGCTCTTCAGCTCTTCAGCATTATACTTCTCAACCTCCTCTCCCTTCTGCATGTATCCTCTTTCCTCTATATAAAATGTTTCCTCATGCAAATTGATTCCTCCCCCTTTTGTATACAATTGTATAATTTTCCCTTTAATTTAATAAAATAAAAGCTTGTATACGCTGTTTGTATAACTTTAAAAACTTGAAGGGGCTAAATAAAGCCGAAAGTTATAATCCTCCCATTGCGGGGTTAGGGGTTTTACCGTTAGTTGTTCCTGAAATCAATAAGTACAGTGGAACCTCACGAAGAAGAACTCGCTTTATACGAATTTCTGATAGTACGAACTCATTTCTAGTTCCCGTTCTAGATATGTTAATTTCTTCACTTAATACGAATTCGGATGTTATGTATTTTTGAGTTCACACTTTACCCTACAGTCACTACCTAGTACCATTTGGCAGATGGATCATTATGCAAATTACATGCAAGTCAAACTAAGCAGTCTGGCCATGATGGACCCCCAACATCACAATTACGTTATATTTCCCGTATTCGGGACCCCAACGAGGAGGATGGGATGGGAAAGGAAAACGTTCATAGCCGATTTAATGTAGGAACTATCCCAGCATTCGCCTGGAGGAATTGTGGGAAACCATGAAAAACTACAATCAAGGATGGCCGACACGGGAATCGAACCCGCGTCTACCGAATGCGAGGCGAGAATTCTAATCACTCAGCCACCTTAATTACTCGGTCGTTTAAAACGGAGAATTTCCCGATAAAAATTGCAGCACCTTAATTCTCGTTCATAAACGCCGGGATAGGATTTTATCCAAACTGCGATGCAACGTAATTAGTTGAAGTCTTGTGCGATGATAATAGTAGGAACTATATGGTCAAAAACGAACCAATTTTGACATCTCTCGAGATTCGTCGTAACGAGGTTCGACGGTAATTTCGACAAAATGATGCATTCCCCAAGCTTCCGGTACTCTGTTCCATCGCTGCAAGTGCAAAGGCCAGGAAAAGCACTCATCTCCGCTCGATGGCGTTCTTGAGAATTCGAAATTAATTTCTCGTCTGCCCCAAGCATGCTCCAAGCTGAAGAGCTAGCTAATATCGACGCTCATTTGCATTTTGGTTCTCATGGCCGCCCGCTAGTGGTTACTTATCGCGTTGAGTTCACTTCTAGACAACTTAATGCGTGCGCGTTTTTTATGCGAGCAATTTCGCCACGAAGATATAAAGCAGCACGAGCGGTGAATTTTATCGACCATGCATGCAAATTAAGTCTTAATTCACTTTGGGAATGCACTCTTCGTGGCCATTGTTGCAACGGTGGAGTATCATTGGAGTACACGCCGCGAACGGCGTAATCTAATTGGCTAGCAAAACACTTCTCAGTAGCTCGAATTAAGGGACGAGCGCTAAAGTGCGGTTGCCGTTCCGGTGTTTATTGTAAGCAGTTTTATTTTCATCGAGAATGCCAGTTAGCCCCGGCAATGTGGATCAACTTTTCTGCATGGCGTACAACGTACCGCAATGGCTGCAACCTTTTAGATTTATAATCTTCCGCTCAATGGCGGGCTATAAAAGCCGCTGCAGAACGCGGGAGGATGGAAAACTTTCATAAAAGGAATTATATGAAAACGAGTTTACACCCGGCGAGGATAATGCATTTTTTATGCATCCTCATATTTCGTTATATTGCCGAAATTTGCATCGAAATTCGAGGCCCCCCTGCGGCGATATTTCTGAAGTCGTGCCATTGAAGGTACGAACTTCCGTCGCCAACGGCTTTTAGGTCTTCTTGCGTTTGTTTTTGCTACAGTTTGTATGCCTTCCGCGACGTTTTTGATGGCATCGCCGGCGGAATTTATGCGCGGAAAAATAAAAGAAGAAATGGCTTTTCATAATTTCTGAAGAGTGCCATGGCTGCAATTGGTTTTTGCGAAGTTTGATGGCGTTGTCCAAGGTATAAATGACTGAAAATTTCGGTCAGATGCTACATTTCTTATCCGCGCAAAGGAGTTTGTTGAATGGGATTTTCAAAGTATTTTTCAAAAAAATTAGTTCAACTCCGAGCAAATTGTAACACATTTTAAATATGTTCATACTGTGAGCTTTGCATAAACATCTATTTGTACGTGACAATATTTATGCCAAATTATGCAGATTCATCCAGAATGCTATTTTCGGAAACATTATAGTGCGAAGAGACACAGCTCTTTGGACGATATGACAAATTACATATTGAGTCAAAAAGAACCAATGTAGAACAAATATTCGGAAATATGTTTACAAAAGAAAACTATGAAATTAAATTTCATTTCATTTGTTTTGATTTCTGCGTATTTTTCCAGAATATAGTTTCATCAAAATCTGCTGAATTAATGACGGCTTATTCGTGCTTTATCTTGTCTGTAAAGGGCATATTTTTCTGCATTGAATATTGATTACAGACTGCGTAATGCAATACATCATACTTTTCAGCGTATGAAATAACTGTCAGTAGATATATGCAATTTTTTGTTTGTTCTATTGACTGCTCGCAAGACGCGTCGTCATATTTTGTATTCAGCAAAGTTTACCTCTAAGATTAATGGCTTTTATGTCTAATTCCCTAAACCAGCTTCCGCAGAGCTTATCAATGT
This sequence comes from Ommatoiulus sabulosus, assembly GCA_034697705.1. Taxonomy (NCBI): domain Eukaryota; kingdom Metazoa; phylum Arthropoda; class Diplopoda; order Julida; family Julidae; genus Ommatoiulus; species Ommatoiulus sabulosus. Next base: position 3,802 of record JAQGAO010006653.1, on the reverse strand, counting down.
TTTTACAAATATTCTTTCAACGAAGCGAAGGAGTGCTTGTTTGCCATGGATGACAAAGGTCTAATTAATCTATTCTGTTATTTGAGAAACTGACTAGTGTATGTCATAAAACTTATAAAAAGAATCGGTTTATTTGTAATGACAAACCATGGCATCCCTTGGGCGATGAGAAACATACAATCCAAAACCAGTAGACTTTGGCTGTCTTGTAGATCTTGTACTGATGATAAACTCAGATGAATTTATTTTCGTAATAAAGGGGAATTTCAATGAAAAGATCCAGTTGTTGCCGCTATCCTCTTCCCTAATAACGTGTTAGGGAATATTGACTTTCCTGACAAGAAATCAGTGTTGGTTTCTAATTTTTGGAAATATTACTAAGTATTTATGGGGAAAAATCTTCCTTTTAAATATTTACGACGTGAAAAAATCATACAAATAACTTATACATATACCCCCGTTATCCCAAAGAACATACTGTACATATGACCCTAAATGATTTTGTAATAATTCTGAAACATAATATTTATGAAGAAAATACAGATGCAACTTACGTTAGGAATAAAATCGACAGGTATTGCGAAAAAAAGACATTTATAACGTAGGAAATGACTTCTGTAACTGTACAATTTGATGGATTGCTGTAAAAATCAATGAGTAACATATTTGAGGATTTTTTTGTCATTCTGTTTGAGGTTCTGCAAGCAGATCTAAGTGAAAACTGGGTTCTGTGTTCGGTCTGCTTCATCATTTCATCTTGTCATAATGCAAAATGGAACAAAATTCCATTTTGCTTCTTGTCTCTCGAGTTTTGTTTTCTGTAAGATGTTTCCGATATTGACCTCTATCAATATTAATCCGTTTCCGCAAAATGTATGGAACATTTGCCAAAGTTTTTCCCTTCAACTTTCAAATCATTGTCCCTCGAGGCATCAAATTTGTCAGTCATGGTTTATGGCTTTCTTTTTTATTCCTGAAAGACTTGCGAACAGTAGGTGGAATTCTGGGCCACGATCTTCGGAGATTTTTTGCTGTTGAAAGCAACGACTTATTATTGATTTGTTCCAGCAGAATGCAATGCGGCATCATGGATGAGTCGCATTGGTATGTGGGCAATCAATTGGAATTCCAGTCTTATTAATATCTAGAAGGAGGATCATATAGACTATGATAAACACTCTAAACAGTGTACCACAGTCTGATGCATGACCATCCACAAGAATATTTTGTTGTTTTATTATGTTTCCCATCGCTATAGCAAACTATTCGAAATACTTCCTGAGATGGAATGGTGTTATTTCTATATATTTCTTAATATCAGAATTTGATAACGTCTTAATAATCTGCTTGAAGATTACTTCGTTTTGAAATGTGTCGAGAGATCGAACGTAAATCATTTGCAGAAAAGTCAGGAATTGATGTACAGCAGTTTGCCGTCAATAGGCCTGTACGATTTTAAGAATTTGACTGAATTTTGGCAAAGACCTGGCAATCCTGGGGAAAAAATCCAGTTAGAAAATAGTACATAGTCATAAAATTTGTAATGTGTGCATTTGCGACAGTTAATCATTGATAGAAATGTCACAGTTGACATTTCCGTTTTCCGAATTGGCAGCAATCTTGCTTTGCAGGCATGCATAGAGGGTAAGCGTTGCGCCGATATTTCCCGGGAATTGTGCCAGTTCGCAGTTTAGCATCGTTGCCTTCTTGCCATGCATTTGTGTAATGCGTAGATTTTGCCAATCTAAAAACGGAAATGTCAACTGTAACTTTGCTACTGATAATTAAATGTCGCAAATGCGCACTGTACACTTAAAACGTACGACGCTGTAAATTGTACAACTTTATAATTGGATTTTTTTTTTCTTTATTTGTAAAATTTCACAATCTCATGAACCGAGAATCTATACTCCAACCTCATGTGTGATTACCTCATTTCAGGGAATACATCCATTTTACTATAATTTCACAAATTCAGACCAAATCTGAAGTTGTGAGATTATGAGATTATTATCGGATTTTGGTAGGAATAGTTTGAACGAGTTTGAAGGGTTATAGGAACCAGACATTTCAACCACCCTTATGAACATTTAAATATTTTTGAAATTGCATTTCGGAATTCATTTGAAACCAACGGAACTCGATGTACTCAATATTTTTGTGGAAAGACCCCAGCCATCATATTCGACCATTTACAGGGTACCTCCAGACCTGGAAAATCTGAAAAAGTCTATGAACTTAAGAATGTCTTGAAAAGTTAGGAAAGAATGACTTATCTTGAAAATGTCAGGGAAATTGAACGTATTAGTGTTGTCACAATCCAAAATGAATGATTCTACGTGGTTGGCTCAGAGCCCATTTGCTAAGTTTTCAAAATTTTCTAAAGCTTTCCAGTACAAATTTGCAAAATCATTCAAGAATTTGAGGGGACAAATTTGCAACATTTTCAACTGTTTCCCAGGGCAAATTGGCCAAACTTTCAACATTTTTCGAATGCAAATTTGTAACATAATAAAAAAAATTGCCATGCTAATTTTGGAGAATTTTCAAAGTTTTCCTTAGTAAATATGGCAAAATATTGAAGGTTGTCTTGTGTAGGTTTTACTAAATCGTGGATAACATATTGGCATATGTCAATTTTTTCGGTTGGTCAGGGAAATTTGTTTTAAATGCTGGAAAAGTCAGGGAAGTTGAATATCAAATTTCTGGGGGAACCCTGATTTAGTTATGTCAAACTAGTTTAATAAACTCAGCTGAGACCAGGTTTCGAAGATGCAGTTAACCCCTAGTGCCTGTTGTTCGCTTATTCAGCGCTTCTCAAAACCCGATAAGGTTCGTCATCACCTCTCTAAAACTGTTCTAGTTTGCTTAGATTACACAAAACATGCGCAGTGATAAAGTATCCTCAATCTGTTGTTTCTGTCATCCAGCTACCTGCATTTCCCGTTCCAAGGCAGCTGTCGACTCCCACGAAATTCAAACATTCATCTTCCTTTTCTGTTTCTGCTAGTTCGGATATCTGCCCGACCGAGCTTTCAAAAATGTTCATACCATTATTTTTCTCCATGCTCCAGGCTTTTTATATCTGTTATCGAAATTTTACTCGCAATAGAGCTGCATTTTGACGAGCTCGCATGTGGGCGTTTTTGCAACGATATAGTGATTTCTTATTGATTGTTGTTTTTTCTCTCTTTGGAAAATATTTCGTTTTGCTCGCTTCTCTATCATCGATTTTTGGATTTCGTTCTTTTATCTGGATAAAATATTAATTAACAGGCTGTTATTTTTCCCGCCAGTGTTATGTTTGCGACAGTAAACTATTGTTATACACTATATATGTCAGGAAAGTATAAACTCACCCATAAATCACACGTATCTGATTATTACAATAAGTCGTTTATATCAACTTATGAAAATATGATTCTAAAGGTAGCCAAATATCATTGTCAGTTAAAAGTATGGAGAACAAATCTTATTTATGGAAACAAAACGTCATTTATGTACCTGTAAATCTATATATATAAAAAAGAAAACGCGGCCATCTTGAATTCCTTTGGTGTTTGTGGTTTTCGTAGGACCACTCTCATGTCGCGCGTAGGAAGGGATGGGGGGGGGGGGGAGAAAGGCCGGGTATTTTTCAAGACGCAACACCGCGCTGGCCGCCAGTAGGCCCCACACGTTTTTTTACAAATTTGCGAAAAAATTTTTTCACTAATTTGCGAAAATTTTTTTCACAAATTTGCAACATTTTTTTGACAAATTTGCGAAATTTTTTTTCACAAACTTGCGACATTTTTTTTTC